>CAUZXS010000924.1:122500-199174 GCA_963585895.1 Sepioteuthis lessoniana
CCCGAAATCTCCAAGACCACATACATTTAGGTGGTAGGTCTTACCACTCTCCAGAGATGCAGACAGTATATTCTGCAGCCCCAGCCGATTGGGCTGTCATTATTTTATATATTTTACATGATTTTAAACGACTCCTCCAAACTTTTTCTTTTAGTGTCCTCACGAATACGCTTATTGCTAAAAGGTGAAACCTTCCTTAAAGTTGCTAAAGACACTAAACAACATCTGATGGTGAGTATCCCGTTCCAGAGATCTGGTGAGCGCAGAGTACCCTTTCATTACCATTACTCCTAGGTTCACTTTGACCGGTTGTGGTAGTAACTGTTCGGTCTATTAAATCTGTTAAAAATCTATTTGTATTAGATATGGATTCTCGATGCCATATAACAATAAATTACCTGCCCATTGGCATAACGGTCAGAGAGTTCTTCAATAGTCCGGGACACCAGAGTTCAATCCCAAAGACTCCAAAAATAGTACTTGATGCCGCTTTGCTTAACATCATCATCATCATCATGTCGTGCCACTGGCACGGATATCCCGGACCCTCTCTCGTCATTTCTCCCTATCGTTCATCGCCTCTGGCAGGTCTTCAGGGCTACATCCCGTATCCTAACATAGCTGCTGTATGTATGTTCTAGCTGGTCGTCCTGCTTTTGCCCGGCCATATGTGGGGGTCCATAGGAATACATCACTTATGAGTTCCTCCCTGCTTCTCCAGCAGTGTCCTGCATGTCTGGTTCGTCTGAAAAGATTTGCTTAACACTCAGCATTATAAGGTACGGATCAAGTGTAAGTGGAGCAATATTGGGAAAGTTATAGAAGCTTCGTTATAGAAGCTATTGAAAAAGGAGCTCTCGGGTCGCCCTCGACTCCAGTCGGCCAACTTACAACTTATTAGTAGCTATAATTCTTTGCTAAGGATTATCATTAGTAACTTGAAACCATATAATTGTGTGCAAACAAATGACTATATTTAAGTAGAGACAGTTACTTGAAACCATATAATCATTAGTATTTGATTTGAATTCTACCTATAATTTATTTGTGATGACATTGGGCATCTCTGCTTTTTACAATCATTTCACATCAACCTTTGAAAAAAGACCCTTTGCTCAGAACATGTACACTGTATATACAATGTCTTTATACAGATCAAATTCTGTTAAGGAATTCATCCTCTTGTTCTACAAAATGTCCTCTTAAATTCTTTTTCTTGCCATTTTTTCTGAAATCAGCTAATTTAATCACCTGCTACTTTTGATCTGATTAGGGAATTTGTTCCAAAATATATAAGGAGGTGTCCTCGTGGTGTAATGGTCAAAGCGATGTACTGTAGAATCGTAGTAAGCGAGTTCGTACTACAGTCGCGCTAAAACGTTAACTTTCAGGCAAATACCCTTGGGAAAGGTATGAACCCCCTTATCCCCCCAGCTATAGGCCAAATAGAACCACTACTGTTCTTCTAGGGGAATAGATTTGGCATTAAAAAACCTGTATAGGTTGAAATGCCATTAAAAACAAAGAAACCTAACCTAAATATATAACCTTATTTGCAAAAAAAACCAAATGGTTATTCGACTCATTTTTTGAAATCGATCTTGACTGTAAATTTCCAGTTCAAGGAGAAATATCGAAAAAATGTTTACCATAATTAGAAATCCCATTTATTATTTTGAAACAATACAACTGTGTGAAATGATCAATATTTGATAGAAATACTTGATACGGTGTAAAATCCTCTTGATTAACATCTATGCAAAAATATACATATACAAGTACAATGAACGCAATCCTCAAAACTTATAGGCATAAAATAAACCTAGACAGGTAGAGATGCCATCAAAATCGATCAATTTTTTTGTGTCCTTGTATTTTAAGACTGATATTCACGAGAAAGAAGAGGAGGATTCAGAACAAATGTTGCAGGGTTGGTCATCTAGTTTTTCGTATAGAAACTGCATGTCTTCATATGTATTTATTTATTGTACACATCCTAGCGGTTAGAGTGTTCGCCAATGGCCCGGGAGACCTGGGTTCAATCCCAGGTCGAGTCATACCAAAGACTCAAAAAATGGTACTTGATGCCTCCTTGCTTAACACTCAGCATTATAAGGTACGGATCAAGGGTAAAGAAGGGAAATTCAGGGAAGGAGTAGCGCCCTCCCCTACACCTTGGTGTAGTAGCTATCGAAAAGGGAGCCTTCGGGTTACCCTCGACTATGGTCGCCAACTTTACTTACTTACACATCTGAAAGTCGGCAATGAATCAAGGCTTTCTTGATGAAATCGAGAGTCTAAAATATTTGGATTCAGTTGGTCGTTTGGGTTTTATGGCATATCGACCTTTGTAGGTTATTTAATGTCAAATCCATTTTTATACAAATGATCAGTTCTATTTCAAACAATTCAGTTTAGCATGAGTACACAGTTTAATAGTCAAAAAGATTTCTATTTCAAGCTATTCAGTTTAATCAAACAGTTTTGATTCAAACAATTCAGTTTAGTGTAAGCATAGTTTTTGTCCACACAGTTGAATGTCAGAAAAGTTCTATTTCAAACAATTCCATTAAGCATAAGTACGCAATTTAAATATCAAAAGAGTTCTATTTCAAGTAATTCAATTTAGCATTAATACGCACTTTAGTTCTATTTGACCCATAGAGAAGACCCTATCAGGTGCTTCCATTCCGGGCCAGAGTGGACCTGGGAGCAATGGCAATGCAGGGGTACTCAACATTCCCCAAAGATCCAGCATTCCTTGCGCCGCACCATCAAATTATAAAGTGTTATATCCAGGGCATTCGTTGGGTGGGGGGATTACCCCCTGCAGAGGAGCAGTCGGTATATTCTACAGCTCCAGCTGACAGGGCTATAAAATGTTTGGAGACCATTGTTCAGTGGTGTGAGCATTTTACGTCGGCAATCATTTGGCAATTCAAAAAGCTTTCTTGTTATGTAACTCAGTAATCTGCTTTAATGATGTTAACGTTATCTTCAAAGTCCCTCGTAAAAAAAGAGAAAGAAAAACACAACCAACTAACCAACGAACTAAACAACTAAACAACAAACAAACAAACATCTTCAATTTCCAAATGAAAGATTCATTGCATTTGGAAGGAGGTGAACGACCGAAAACATCACTCCTGTCATTAATTTTAGGGATTTGAACGACCTTTCTAATTTGTTTTCGTTGAACATTTACAGAATATTTGCTGATCAAGGAATCTGGCTATTCAGACAAACATTCTTTTTCTTTTTTTCTTTTCTCTTTCTTTTTCTTTTTTTTTTTCAGATGTCTTAGTGTTGAAATTTACATGTTTGCCAAGATTAGTTATTCGGCTTTAAGAAATGTTTAAAAGATATTCGAGTATCCACCCTCGAGTACAAGTAGGATGTGGCACAAGGTCAGTTTTTAAGCGAAGTATTGCTGGTTTGAATTCAGCGTTTTCCTTTTCCTAAACTCATTGCATTACCAAAGCTAAAGAACCCAGTCTGTCCTATTGTTTCGCCATAACTGACAGGAAGAAGAAATGGAATTATGTATTTCCTTAAAGTGAAAACCAAACAGCCTGATCCAGTTTGTGAGCTAGGGTGACCGATTTCATTTTCTCTGACGATAAATCTAGATGTAGGTTTGGTACCCCTGCCGTTTAAGAAAAGACACCCCCAAGATGACAACTAAGATAATTATTAAATGTCTGTTCTTCATGTATCTTCTATTTCTTTCCTTGAAAACCTTTTCCGTTTTTGATCTTTTTTGAAAATCGAAATTTTAAACAGGGTGTTTCAGTTTTTATATAAGTTTTATATAAATTTCGAATAAATGCATATTGCATAACGATTATCGTCTTAGGTAATGAACTGGACGAGCTGTGTTCATTATATTATCATTTCATCCGACAAGTAAAGGGGGTGTCCTCGTGGTGTAATGGTTAAAGCGATGGACTGCGGAATCGTTGTAAGCGAGTTCGTACTCCAGTCGCGCTATTACTTTCACTTTCGGTCGAATACCCTCGGGAAAGTTATGAACCCCCTTATCCTCCTAGCTATGGGTTAAATAGTACCTCTACTGTTCTTCTAGGAGAATAGCTTTGGCATTAAATAACCTAAAAAGGTTGATATGCCATTAAACAACCAAAGTGACAAGTAAACGTTATCTCTTAACGTATTGAATTAGAAATTTCCCTGTTCAAAATTGATCAGTTTGCCTCCCAGAAAGGGGTATAATGTTTAATTTTGTTTCTGCTATTACGACACAATTTTTATATTGCAAACTTATTATCTAACAAAAGAGATAATAATTCTAATGATTAAAAGTAAACAATAATACCATTCAAAGCATTAAAACATGAAACGTATTAAAAAAACTCCAATAGACCTCTCACTATGCACATATGTGGCCTTTATGACTCTTGTTTCATATGCTAAACTAAATGAAAATGTATATCCACTATGTTTAAATATGTCTGATAGTGGTTGACTGCATGTATGTCAACACACACACACACACACACACACACACATATATATATATATATATATGAGATGATACTGAAAATTTCCTGCAGGTCTACACACTTGAAACATCGTTTCTTAAATTTCTTTCTTTAATCCTCATGAAAAATTCAATAAAAATTGAAATACTTCATTTATTTTGAGTGAAGCCGAGAACTGGATTCGTTTCTTTGTTTTATGGCAAGTCAGCCTTTGTGTTTTCTTTTCAATTTCAAAGCCATTATTGTAGAAGAACAGTAGTGCTACTGGAGTGCGATCTCGTTTACTACGGTGTCAGAGTTCAGCGCCTTTGCCAATACGCCAAGGAGACGAATTCCTTCATAGTGAATTACTTGGACTCTAAAAGGTTTAATTATGAGTTTTCGAAAGAAAAGCGTTTACATGGTTAAAAAAACACAGCTTATTTACAGAATATGGTTGACTGATTTTAACGGCATGTTAACCCGTCTGGGGTTATTTTATGCCTAGTGGTTAGGGAAAATTGTACGTTTATATTTACATTTTTCGTGCAGTTGTTTCTTCATTGATTTTCTTGCACAAACTTACATGATATCAACTGGTTTGGATTCTTTGTTTAATGGTATATCAACTTTTCTGAGTTATTTTAGCACAAAAGCCATTCTTGTAGAACATCCCCGATTCAACTTCGACCATTGCTCGGAAGCATCAGAGGCTTCATACCTTTCCCAAGAGTATTAGTCCGAAAGTGGACGTAATAGCACGACTGGAGTTCGAACTCACTTTGATATAGCAGTCCAACACTTTCGCCATTAGGCCACGGAGACTCCCTATATGATGTCAAGTAATCTTATCTAATACAAATAATTTACACACAGTTGTACAATTGCAAGGTTTGGCTTCTTTGTTTAATGATATATCAGTCTTTCTGGGTTACTTAATGCTATAGCCATCCATGTAGAACAACTGCAATTAACCTATAGCCAGGGAGATAAGGGTATTTATAAGACTCCCAATGATATTAGTCCGAAAGTGAACGTCATAGCTCGATTAGAGCTCGAATTTTTTTCTCTTAGAGGTCCCCACCCAATACTCTAGCCGGTATGCCAGTGGATTTTGCGGTTTTTAATCAGACTATGCTAAGGGTACTAAATACTTTGAGAATACTTACCAGAAGTGAAGTTTTATTGGCAGTTTATCATATACGACTCTTTTAGAGTTTTCTATTCGACTTACTGAAGAGTTATAATATGATTAAAGTTTAAGGAAATTTTCATTTTCTTCAATCTAAGCTCCTTTTCTGTGGGGCCCATTTTATTCAGCAGAAATCTATCTTTAGATCACATTAAGGTGGCATTCACCAAGCTTTCATTAAATTGACTTTGACTTTTGGAAACAAGTTTCCATTAAAATTGCTTTTTTTTTTAACCGACCGAGAATTAAAAAAAAAAGAAGATAAATTCAACAAAATAAACTTTTAATGCCTGATACTTATAAAAAAACAGTAAAAAATATTCAAAATAAATAAAAAATAAGAAAATCAATGTTAAAAAGAAAGGAGATTATAAGAAAAAATAGAAAATGGCGTCGTTCAAAATCTTTTAAGCATTTTAAATCCGTGTTTCATCTGATGTTGGCAGGCGAAGCAAACGGATATTTAAAAGAAATGACAATTTTACACGTTCTTTTTTCTTTTTTTTTTTTTTTTGTTCGTAGAGGTTCTAGTTTATTGCTGTTTTCAATCAGAGAAAGTGACACATTTGATCTCTACTCGCCGCTTACAAATGACAGTTTGCCAGCCTGCGTTTGCATTCAAGGTCGAACGCTTGCTTTCTGCGTCAATGTCCGTTTTTAAATCTTGATGATAAATTTTACTCGTTTCTTTTTTTTTCATAAGTTTATTACAGTGAGTCGTGGTAAGAAAGCACTAATTTTTCCTTATTAATCTGAGGACTCTGGAGAAACGCAGAGCTGGATCGAATAAACCATCTAATTTATTAATTAAACAACATTTTCAGTGTAGTGAATAGCATGGACCATCTTTTAGAATAACGAGGAAAATACACTGTAAATCAAATAAAATGATTTTGATGACTATGTATTTCCCTGGTACCTGATATCAAACATAGATTCAGGAGGCCTTTCGTGTCAGAGTGTACGTACTATTTACGTATCTAAGCTATTTTTGGCACTGTCTGGGATGAAACATGACTATATGTTGGAAGCTAGGTAAGTATCCATACCGTATATACCCGTATATAAGTCGACCTTTGATTTATGATAACGGAATCATAAATTATTGGAATTCATTCTAAATCATTAAGGTTCCGCATAATAAACACTTAACTATATACCATCGGGTGAAGTATACGACAAAGAATAAAAAAAAAACGAGATTAGTATCAATTAGGTGTCGGGCTATTCCTACCGTCTAGGAGAGGCTGCTGCAAGGTGGAGATTCAAGGGACCAAGTTCATCTGTTTTATTTATTTTTTCCACGTCCTATTCAAACACATCTGAGCAGGATAAACAATTTGATCCCAGCCTAAAGGCAATAGAATTTTCTTGTTATAGTCTTTTTGCCACGAATATAAGTCTTTAGAATTCGACTTATACACGAGTAATTGTGATAATTGCGTATCGATCCACTAGAAGATCTGCTGAAGTTTGTAAATACTTGCGAAAGGTATAGATTAACCCTTAATTTAGGGTGAGTAAATCATCATTGAGCTCCACGTTTCATGGTTGAACTTCAACCATGCAAAATTATTACTTATATGTAGGTCGACGTTCAATATTTCGCATGAAAAATGAGGTCTTCAAAATTAGACCTATAGACGGATAAACGCAGTATATATATATATATATATATATATGTTTATGCGAGTGTGCAAGCATACATACACATATATATGCAGCGCAATGGTATATAAGAAACGCCCTCATTTCGGTAATAACTATTTTGAAAATAAACGTCTGTCTGATGAATCCAGAGGTAATTTCGCGTATGAACTAAAGAGTTCATAGAGAGAAAAGGCTTTTGGATGACGTCGTATTTGTTGTTGATATTTTTCATCAATGGGATCCAAGCATTGCAACACCAATGGAAGAAACGTATGGATCGCAAGGAGGACTATGTTGAAAAATAAAACCTCATTTGGTCATTTCCATGAGAGTATCTTGGTCAGCCTGTGAAGTTTTCTGCCGACTTTTGTATATTCAAATTCAAAGAATCTTTCCTTTGTAAAAGGTTTTGTCAGATTTTATGGTTACCTTGTCGGAACGGATTAGAATCTTCTGCAAAGGAGTAAGCACTCGAAAAAGGTCCTGGGGCTCTTGGGAGTGTCCAGTACCAATTCATTATCATTCCTCCTTGGTATACACTGTATCGGAGGGCTAGTATCTGTTAGGGTCTCATCTATGAGTCAAACAGATCTGCTTGGAAATTATTAGTATCAGATAGGAAGTATATAACTGTGTGCAAAGAAATAGATGTTATTATTTAAGAGGAATAATTACTCAAAACTATAGCAGAAAGACCCTCAATAGACACGTGTAATACCACAGTTCTTAATAGTCTATTGGTGTAGCACTATTCCTTAAGTTCAGCACCCCGCAGTAAACTTCACTGTGAGAAAAAGCGAGGAATACACAAAAACATCGTCGGTTGGTTCGCTGACACATAAGTTTATTTGCTACTACCCTTCATTTGTAGTCGTCGAAAAGAGAGAAACAGAATATCAACGGAGTCAACTGCTTTAAATAGACAGAGATAAATAAATCGTCGCGAGACGAGAGAGAAAGACATAGATATCGATATACACTTTTTCACCCTGGTTGTTTTTTGTTGTAGTACTTGTACGTGCCAGCTCGGGATTTTAACGGCTTCTTCAATTGAGTTTTTTCAGCCAATCACAGCCCGTCGCCCGATTGATCCCGATATATTTCTACTTTAAACTTAAGAGCCGTTAGGCTGCTATCATGGCTAGGATTTCCATCAGTCGTCGTGCTTCTCTCTCCCTCTCCTACTGCCTTGAATCTCTTTCTAATATACGTCCTTCCTTTTTCACTGTCCTCTGGTTTATTTCTAATTCTAGTAAGGAAACAACTTACACCTAAAACCATCAAGTAGAGTCCCTAATATAACTATTAATATAAGTAGATACAGTATATGGGGGCACTAATGATGTAGTCGTTACCGTCTTAGGAAATGGACAGGGTGAGTCAAAACCTCATGAGGCTGTTTGCAATTCACATAGCGCTAATATCCTTGCGGAAGGTCTGCATGCAGCTAGTTTCCTCCTTGATATGCGTAAATAATAGGGCACGCTGAGGGGTTTAATATTGGTGTGATAATCGTGCTCGAAGAAGGAAAACTCTGAATTCAAACTAGTTAAACTCCACTAATAAATTGACCTTGTGTCGTATGCAGGTATTCATCGGACTTCCCATCTAGTCAGAATGTGGCACAAACCCATTTTAATGTCGAGGCTGCACACAGGTCGAGACCCATGCACGCCTGGAACATACATTCTTTACTCCGTCAACATTCCCATAACGGGGCACTTCGAACGCCGATCAATTACCTCAAACCTGCAAAGCATGAAAAGCCTAGGGGACTTCCAACCATCCGGCACAAATTCCAGGCGGCCTTCATCGAGTGCGTAACAGTCGGCACCAATCGGCGCTGGCAGTAGCAGTCGGTGGCGGTTGAATGCAGCTCATGTGGAAGGGTTGGATAAATACATACAGACTTATATACAGGTTGATTTAAGAAGAGGATGTAATTTGACAAGTATTCAACAGCTTGCATTTAAACTATTTTGCAAGACCTCTCGACGTAGCTAAGAATACGTCGAGTGTATCCTCTGCAAAGTAATTAGACCCTGCTCGAAGGGGTATCCTGTGTATGAATCTAAACTACATCCGGTGGTGAGGTTCCAGTTTTGGAGCTCTTGGGAATGTCAGGTATCTCTTAATTGTCATTATTCCCAAGACTGCTCTGATCCGGAGTGGTTGGACTTGTAAAAGTTCCATCCGTCGATGAAATAAACGTATTAAATAGGAATTCTTACTACCATATCACTGTGTGTAAATTATCTATGTCTAGAATAGTTACTTGAAGTTATCATTGTCTAGTGATGATTATTATTATTAGTTACTTGAAACTATAACAGTTTGCAAATTATCGGTGTTGGATTGTAATACCATGAGTACACGAATGACTGTTAATAAATAGGGATAGTTTTTAAAACGATATAATTGTGTATAAATTATTAGTATTTGATATGAATACTTGAAACCATACAAATTTGGGAAATTCATTTGTATTAGATATAAATACTTGATATATAATTGCGTGGAAACTAATAAGTAAATTTGGCGACTGTAGTCGAGGGCGATCAGAAGGCTCCCTTTTCAATAGCTACTAGGTGTAGGAGAGGGTGCTACTCCTTTCCCTGGGTTGCTCCACTTTACCCTTGATAAGTACCTTATATTGCTGAGTTTTAAGCAAGGAGGTATCAAGTACCATTTTTTGAGTCTTTGGTATGACGCAACCTGGGATTGAACCCAGGTCTCCCGGACCATTGGCGAACACTACCCACTAAAATGATTATTCACAAATAAGTGTCATTTAAAAAGAATCAATTGGACGCTAAAAATATAGTTATGGTCACTATCAAACATTAACAAATGAATCAAATGTCGGTATTCAATAACCCATTAGGAGTTGATGTGCCGTTAAAGAAATAAACTAAACCAAACTATTTTGCCACCTGTGAAAGCAGTAGTTGTAAACAGCACAAAATAATCTTTTGGGATATTTTCAGGGAAACTCAGATAAACACTTAATCAAGAACTTCGGCACAAAACAAAAATGGTCAGCCTAGAGACATTTCATCATGTACACTGCAGTCCTATTTTAAGTAACTATGAAATCAAAAAAGTAAATTAGGAATGCTATCTAGGAGTTGGCTTTAATGATACATTTAATGTTAATAATCCTATTTAATCTATTGTATTGAGGGCAAATGGAATGATTGGCTAGATGATTTCAAATTTTATTTCAAGTGAGACAAATGTTGACTAAAAATCTTTTTAAAAACCCACTAAAATCTCATAGAGAATACTGGACTCAGTCCTGGGCTTCCGTGCCGAGGCATAGAAATAGGAGTATAGCATTAACATTGAAGGACATACAAAGAAGAGTAACAAAAATAGTTACAGGGAGAGAGTGGAGAAATAAGTGAAATTGGTGACCTTAGTTGAGGGTGACCCGAAGGCTCCCTTTTCAACAGCTACTACACCAAGGTGTAGGGGAGGGTGCTACTCCGTTCCCAGGATTACTCCACTTACCCTTACCCAGGAGTTAAGCAAGGAGGCACCAATTACCATTTTTAAGTCTTTGGTATGACTCGACCAGGGATTGAACCGAGGTCTCCCGGACCACTGGCGAACACTCTACTCATTAGTCCAATAATTAACTACTGAAAAGAATAATCTGAGGTGATCTAACTGAAACTTTTAAAATAATGGAATTTCTAATGATGGTAGACATTTCTTTTTCAAATGGAGCAATATATGCGGGAATAAATTTAATAACTGCAATATCAAAACATCTTAAAGATTAAATTGGAGGATTCAAGAAAAATTGTAAGAAAAAAAATGAGAAGGCATTTTTAGTAACTATCTGATGAATTATTTAACAGGATTTTATATGTATATTATATATGTTCTGTGCAAAGGATTTTTTTCCAAAGATTGATGGGAGAAGGTAATAAAGCGGGGATGACCAAGGAAGCATAACAAACAGATAATAATTTTGTTCATTGATTAGGAAGTATAGACGTTTCAAAATAGATCGGCCTTTTATGTTCGTAAGATTTATACACATAATGCGTTCGTCTTTGGAAAAGGAAATAGCCGACACAACAAAAAAAAATGAAGGTTCTAACAAGGCTATCGCACAACATAGTCATTTAATCTGTTAAATACTGCTGTATACGTAACCCGAATAAAATTATGGCATAATGTTTAGATTCGAGTAAGTTTTATCTTATTGTCATTCAGGTTGTATCCTTTATGAAAAAGTGTCACACACACACACACACACACACACATACATATATATATATGGGGGGGGTATGTGACCAAAACTTTAGAAATTACGTTGGGTGAAACTTTGAGATATTTCAGTTTAAATTGGGACTGACATTTTCCTCTTAATGAAATTCATAGATATTTTTTTTTTAAATAACGAAATGAATAATACAATATGACTTTTTCCAGAGGCTACACATATGGAAAGAAATAACCGATATTAAACCTTTGTTTCTGCCTAGAGGTTGTTTAGAAAGTTAACGAAAATTTATTCCGCACAGTATTGTCACGATAAATAATTCAAAACAACATGTCTCTCTGGCAGAATGTAAAATAAAAATAAAAAATGAAAGAAAATTTCTTTGTATCAAAATCTCATTAGATAAAACCTTAGTTAAGGGGGGGCTTAGTAACCTTGCAGGGATAAGTTCAATTTCTGGGTCGGCCACTGCATACATATTATATACTCTGGCGTCGTGTAATGGTCAACGAACTAAGCAAGCAAATTATAACTGGTGTGATTGGTTATCACTGAGTACTCCTAATTTTTGGCCTTATGCCCGGATTAAATTAAGTTTAGTGAATAGGAGTGCCCTGAGTAGTGTAGCGGTTTGAACGCTCGTTTAGCTGACCTTTATTAGTAAGAGCATCATACTTCTTACCTCGTTCAGTGGTGTCATGGTTAGCTAGCTAGACTATTAAACCTTCACGAGTGAGTTCGAGTCTTATTGGGTGCCCTTGTTATACGGCCTTGTGTCACATCTAAGCAAAAAGTTTGGTAAATTTCGACTTCTTGCCTTGTGAAAAGCTTAAAGGATTAAATTCGTTCATTGGAGAAGACAGACAAGCAACATTCCAAGAAAAGAAAATGAACAAAAAATATCCTCTTAACAATTACAGCAGAAGCATGTTGTACTGATTTAAAGGTTAGCGAGCTAGTTTTACACTTTCATTAGTTATGCCTTCGATCCTCAATAGATGCGGGATACTTTTTTCTTTAAACCAAATCTAAGCAACTCTTAATTTTGAACTATCGGTCAAGCCACGTTGAAAGCACAGGTTCCTGCTAGTTGATAAAAGCTAAGCTATGACAAAACTTGCTCAGTAGGATGATATAATTACTGTTAGATAGCAATAATTAAAACCATTTAAATTATGTAGAAACAATAGAAATACAAGAGTGTAAAAAATAGTTCTAACTCATTTAAATATCAAATCATCTATAAACTAATCTCTTACAAATCCCTTGTATATTTATTTAAACGTGTGCAAACAAACGACTGATGTTAAATTGCTATTGTTACATAGCAATACTTGAAACCACTAAACAGTGTGCAAACAAATGATTAATAATAAATACAATTCTTCATATGAGATAGAAATACTTAAAGCCATTTAACCAAGAGTCAAAAAATGAGCTGAGGCTCATTTAAAAACGTAATCAACAAAATGTATTTACTAATCACATATATTTGATATATATGTATTAACAGGATTTGGCAGTAAATAACGAACAATGGTAAATATGTTATAAAACATAAAACCAACCAACCAACCAACCGAACAAACAAACAAATCTCTAAATACTTCAAGCAAGTTGTGATTTGTGTTTCTCCAACTCTTTCAGATGATTACCTGCATAACAGTGGTCGGTGTTTATACTACATAGCCTATTCACCACAGATTCAGTTTTTTCTCTTTTTTATATTATTTTGTCTTTTGATTTCTTGTCAGATTATCACTAAACTTTCAATGAAGACTTTCATGGGAATTCGCGAAGTATGAAAGTATGTATAATCAAGATCGGTAGGGAAAGAGTAAATGTTTTGCAAGTTTGTTGAGTTTGATCCTCACAGAATGCCTGGTGCCGTGGGAACCTAGTTTCGGCCGCCCTCTATAGCGAAATGTTTTGATATGTGACTTTGATCATTTTCTAAGGTCATGAATAGATCCATATAGATTCTAAACTTTCTAGGATTGTGTCAGACTAAGCTACCTTTATTAAATATTATGTAACTACAACACCACAATGGTTAACAAGATCATCTTCTGAACCAGTTGTCTCATTTCGTTAGTTATGTAACTACTGTAACTACCATGGCGCGATTGTTAAGAAACTCATTTCTTGGAACAATGAAGTGAGTTCGAGTCCTATAGCCGTATCTCAATATAGGCTAGAGGCCAGATTAAGCCCTACTTACCAAATAATCATTGCATACATTGAGAACCTATGTATATTTACTTCTTTTTAAAAAATATTCTTTTACAGATCAACATCTTGATAATAGCACCAGGCAACTCAAAACATATCCTTTAGTCGGTATTCATCGTAGTGGAATGGATTTTATCTGATAAATAGAAAATATTCCAGCCGACCATTTTTTTATATTATCTATCACCACGCTTACATACATTTATACCCAATCTTTCTTTTTTTTTCTTTTTCTTTTTCAAACTACTTTTCTCGTTTTGTCACGCACAATGTTTTGGAACGTGTCAATCGACAGATTCTTTAGTCTTTATTTTCATTACTTTAGGAGACCAGAGATATGTTAATACTTGCTTACATTTTGCATTTTGGCACTTCATCAATATCTGTGGCATCTTTCATTGTTATATTGAAGGCAAAAAAATATTTATATAATAAAGATGTATTAATACTAGCAACTAAGAGCTACTTTATGATATAATGAATAGGCTTTTAAATAAATCCTAGTTAGTTAAGAATTAATTGGGACTAGAATGATTCCCCGGTGTCACCGAGACGGAGGAAATATCACGTATAACAGAATTGTAAGAAATGTTTATTTTTCTTACTTGGGAGTGGATCGTAGTAAAATCTATATCAAAATAGGTTTTTTTTTTGCTAAATGAACAATATGTAAATGAGAAATATAAATATTTTCCCAAGCATAAACGCTATTTTTACATGTATTCTTCATTCCTTTCTATGCCTTTTTATACATATATTCAGAACTGTCAAAAAGGAAAACGCATTCTTTAGTATATTTCCTCAGAAAACAGATAGTCTTTTACATATTTCCACTGAAGTGTGCATAATTCTGCAGAAAGAACCAAAAAAAGGTTATCAGCCTTTGACTGCAAAAATTGAGGCTACCATTTCATTTTTAAATCTTTGTTTAAAAATTATCATCATTATTATTTTTACTTTTTCCAAGTTTTTCACACCGGCGTAAGCTGATAATCTTTCACTGGAATCTGAATAACAGCAAGTTTCCTCTGGTCTCCAGAATTCTTTTAAATATAATGGACAATCTCAGCAATGCTCTAGTTTGGATGGTCTCGATTCGCTCTTCGGTTTCTAACTCTTCCTGGCCCCTTCCAAACCTTTTGGGACCATTCCATACACGGCATTTACAAATACTATCACCGTTACTGTTAAGTTCCGGAACTTTTCTACTGCTCTAGTAAGGTACAAGTACTCGTCTCTATTTTCGTTTCCTTTGATTTTCGTGACGGCAGTGTCTACTATACCGCATATTCTTTCTTTTTTAAACTATTCCCAGTTCTGGTTTTCCGGTCGGGATTAGGTGATCTGTTTGTATTTCAAAATTCCTGAGAATTTAACGTCTCATTCTCCAGGATGGATTCTAGTTTGTGTATGCACTATTTGGGAGTGCGGTGAAATTTCACTTTTTTGCACAATTCCTAGTAGATCACCTTTCACACACAGACGTGATTATATTATTATTTTTTCTCTAAGAGACTTTTTCACATCAGCGTTAGCTGGTGGTCTTTTACTGGAATTTGAGTGACAGCAAGCCTCCTCAAGTATCTAAGACTTCTCAGTATTCTGGCAGATCTCAATGATGCAATAGTTTGGATGGTCTCCACTCGTCCTCTTATTTCCAAATTCTCCAGTTTCTTTATTAATTCTTTGGTGACTGTATCAAGAGCACTAATTAAAATTTGGTATAAACGCTACTTTCATGTTCCACAGTTTTTTTTTAAATTCCCCTTGCAAGGTCGAGGTATTCATCCTTCTTCTCACTTTTTTTTCAATTTTACTCTGTGGTCAGCCATGGCAGCAAATTCCTGAATTTTTTTATTGTTGATTGTTATAAGGTCGGATAGTCTGGCCGAGATTAGGTGATTATTATTCCCGTTTAGAGTTTTTCACATCAGCGTTAGGTGATGGTCTTTCACTGGAGTTTGAGTGATTGCCAGTCTCCTCAAGTCTCCAGGACTCTTCTTAGTATTCTGGTCGTTCTCAATAATGCTGTCGTTTGGATGGTCTCCAATTGTCCGCCAATGTCCAAGTCCTCCAGTCCCTTTAATAATCCTTTAGTTACTGTGCCAAAAGCACCAATCACAATTGGTATAATTTCACCTTCATGTTCCATAGTTTTTTCAATTCTCTAACAAGGTCCAGGTACTTATCCTTCTTTTTATATTCTTTCAGTTTTATTCTGTGGTCCGTAAAGTCGACAATTTTGCAAATTCTCTCTTTTTTTGTTGATTATGATAAAGTCTGGTCTTCTGGCCGAGATTAGGTGATCCGTCTGTATGTCAAAGTCCCCTGGGAGTTTATGTGTGTCATTTTCTAGGACAGATGCTGGGTTGTGCAAATACGAATTGTTCGTATAGGCAAATTTAAATTTCTTGCACGTATCCCAGTGGATCCCCTTGCCCATCCCATGTCTAGTCTTATATTCCTTCTGTGCTAATTTGCTGCATTCGCTTATTTTGTGATTGATGGTTTCATCTCTGTCACCGCATAGCATACATTTGCTATTTTGTTGGGTGACATCTATTATCGCTTTGATATCATTGGTTCTAATGGCTTTGTTTTGTGCTGCTCTTAGGAGAGATTCTGTTTCTCTCTTAAAGTTTCCTTTTCTTAACCAGGTTCAGGTTTTCTCGTGTGAGATGTTGTTTATTTAGTCGTTTAAAATGTCCATAGAGTTTTTTTGTTGTTGTTTTTTTAGTTGTTATTATTATTATTATTATTATTATTATTATTATTATTATTATTATTATTATTATTATACGTCTTTTTCCAACTTTTGTTATGAAAACATTTCTCTTTAAAAAGAATTCTGCTTAAGTAGAGTTTCAAGTATTCTGCTATAAAACTGCAGAAAAGGAATAAATCTCAAGCAACCAATCTGAATAAGTGACAGAATATAAATCTAGTTAACGGAAAGTATATCCACGCCTCTATAAACAGAACACTTTTAGTTGGGCCTATTTTTTTGTTTGTTTTGTTTTGTTCTTATTTAGGCTTACTATACGTCTAATCTGTTTATAACTGCTGGCATTTATGAGTGGGCTTCTTGACCGGGTGAATATTTACTTTACGCTTTATTATAAATGATCTTTTTCTTTAAGTGTATCATGCACTTCTCTTGATTATCATTCTAAATGTCATAATGGCACTGACAGTCTCTCTCTCTCTCTCTCTCTCTGTGAGTATGGATGTACATATAGATCTTTACATGGCAGTATCTATCGTTTTCATCATCGTATGGTTTTCTTTCTCATGTATATTAGCATATTCGTCACAGCTAACCATAGATACTGTCCTCGTAATCTATCTATCTATCTATCTATCTATCTATCGTGAAAAATGCTTGATTCATTATTGAATTAGCTATCTACGATGTTACTTGCGGCAGTTATAATAATCATCAATAGATCAAGGATGGTCTCTCTGTCCCTCTCTCTCTCTCTCTCCACACACACACACACACACACACACACACACACACACACACACACACACACACACACACATATATATATATATATATTTGGATAAACAATGGCTCAATCATAACGTAGTATGCAATGTAGTTATTAGCTGAATATTGATCCACAAAATTGATAGTACATAGTTTTATTTGTATGATCAATATTTACCAGTGAATGAAGTGCATTGACAAAAAAGGAAATTATGTTGAAAAACAAATATTTGTGGTGTCAAATGAATGGTTTCTTTTCACCGTTTGGATACAGACTTATATATATATATATATATATATAAAGATCATTGAATCAATAAGAGGAATTATTTTGACAGAAGCAAAATACATCTTTTTAGAATGTTTTTCATGAATGCAAACTCTGAATTTTTTGAATTGGTTTATAGCAAAAATCATTTTGATCATGCAGAAATATTTATTTTGAGGCTACTTGAAATGGCGTCAAATCAGAGTACTTCCGGCTTGAACAGATGTCTCTGTGACTGAAAATTGGAAAGCACGTGAAATTTACTGAATAATATTTGATGTGTACCGAGAAATATCTTTTAGTAAAAAAGAAAAGGATAAACATGGGTCTGCTACAATGATCCTGAGTGGAGGGGAAACGCACTAATTTTAGGTAAAGAAAAATTTCCGGGCGCAGAGACCAGTAAAGAAGGTCATGGATTTCCTTGAAAAGGTGCAACTGTAAACAGTGTTTCCCATTGTCAACTTCTTATGTGAAATTCATCCTATATATATATATATATATATATATACATATATATATATCATTAAACAATATTAATAACTTTTGTCTACACATTTTTGTATATATCCTTTCGCGTTGATGCATTGATTTTATGGTATCCGGCGGGAATTGATTAATGAAACTCACGTGGTTAATTGTTGCCCATTCGGCTGGGGCTATAGAATACACTGACTGCATCTCTGCAGAGGGGTAAGATCACCCTAACGAGTGTCCTGGGTATGACACTAAACAATTTGATGGTGAGGTTCCAGTAATGCTGGAGCTTTGGAGAATGCAAAACACCTATTCATTGCTATTGTTCCTGGTCCACTCTGGCCCGGAGTGGTAGCATCTGATAGGGTCCTAGCTATGGGTCAAATAGCTCTAAAATGCATGCTTATGTCAAACTGAATTACTTGATATAGAACTGTTTTCATATTTAAACTACGTTCCAATGCTAAACTGAATTGATTGAAATAGAACTGTTTTGACATGTAAATTGCTTACTTATGTCAAATTGAATTACTTGAAATAGGACTGTTTTTTATATTGAAACTATACTTACGCTAAATTAGATTGTTTGGATTAGAACTGTTTTGTCTTTTAACTGTGTGTAAACAAAAACTATACTTGTACTAAATTGAATTGTTTGAATTAGAATGTTTTGACTAAACAGAATAGCTTGAAAGAAAAATGTTTTTGACAATTAAACTGTGTATTCATACTGAACCGAATTGTTTGAAATAGAACTGTTTATTTGTATAAAAATGGATTTGACATTGAATAACCTACATAGATTTATAAATCTAAATAAACAAGCAAACTAATATAATTAATTGGTTTCATAGTTCTTTCTACCCGGTCTTGGGCCATCATCAGGGGTGAGTATATTACAAAAGCGATGTGACCTTTGCATGTACATTACAACTTGGTAAGTGATTATTATTTATACTTATGTGATGTAGCATGTATTTTAAAATTCGGTAGCTAAAGATGTTTAAGTACATTAGAACTGGATTCGAAATTGATTCGATTGAGTTTAGTCTTCTCGATAGGATAGTTGATGTTAAAGCCAACGCCTTTACTGTTATTCCTAGAGATACAATCTCCTAAAGTACGTTTTAAAGTGATATGTAACGTTTGTTTTTTGCAAAAGCTCAATCGAGGAGGAGAAATTATTGTTAATTACTTAGTTGGAGGTTTTAAGTTTTATTTTATCATTAGGATCAGTGGGTAGTATATTTCTTTTAATCAACGTTTTTAAGATATATTGTTTAATGAAATATGATTTATTGAAGATCTATCTATCTATCTATCTATCTATCTATCTATCTATCTATCTATTAGAATGACACATCGCTATTCTATCAACACTTAGTATTACCATTCTAAAGTCCTGATGAATGTTCATTTAAACCGAAATGCTTAACGTCGATTTCCTTCATAATAAATTCTTCACTTTTAATTACTTTGTTTTCTATTTTTTCCGTATTGAGAATTCCTTTCCATTATTTACCTCCTTATATATATATATATATATATATATATATATATATATATATATATATAAACGAGGTGCATACGATAAGTTTCCAGGCTTTTTTCGTATGGGCACTTTTATTGATAGTACACACATGAAACTCTAGTCCCCTTCGAAGTAATCTCCTCCGGCTGTAATACACTTGTTGAACCGTTCCAACAACTCCTGGAAGGTCCCATGGAAATCCTCTTGTGTGAGCGTGTCAATGATCTTCGTCAAAGCCTTTTCATCTTCTCAATTGTCTCATAACGACAGCTTATGAGCTTTGGGAATGACCAAAAGTCACAGGGAGCAACGTCTGGACTGTAGGGAGGGTGAGCAACTGTCTTGATGCCCATCTTGGTCAAATAGTCTGTGACAAGGATGGAGTTGTGGACTGGTGCATTGTCCTGCTGGAAATGCCACTGACCGATTTGAAGAGTGCTGGTCTCTTCCGACGGAATCTCTTACTGAACTCCCTTAAAACCTCAACATAGTAACCCTAACCCTAACCCTTTGGCCAATCAACTCTGGTGTATTGACTTCCTTACTCCTCCTACATCTCTCATCATCCCTCACAGACTCCCTGGCTTCCTTGAATCTCTTATGCCACTCAAAAACTGATGCTCAATTCATGCAAGATAGTCCAAAAGCAATCTGAAGCATTCCATACGTTTCTGTGGTATTTCTTCCAAGTTTAAAACAGAATTTTAGAGCATATCGTTCTTCTAAAGTGTCAGATTGCATTTTTGAAATTCACCAGCAGTGACAATTAGGCTTTAGTAGAGAGTATTCCAATTCCTGCCGTAGCAGTTCATTTGAACGTGAAATCTTAAAAATTGGTCAGTCATCTTATAAGATGTATAGCAATAACTGAATTTTCAAAAAAATTACGACAATTTTAAATGCCCATCCGAAAAACGTCAGGAAACTTATCGTATGCACTTCTTATATATATATATATATATATATATATATATATATATATATATATATTTATGTATATATCCACTTCGTATATATATATACGAAGTGCATACGATAAGTTTCCAGACGTTTTTCGAATGGGCATTTAAAATTGTCGTAGATTTTTTGAAAATTCAGTTATGTATATATATAAGTAAATTTCGTACACCCAGATATTTAGTATTAATCGTAAGATGTTTAGGCTGAACATTTTTGGGTCAGGAAGCTATCAAGATTGAAGAAATGGGCGAACGATTGAGATAAAGAAAAACAAGCTGAAATAAGAAGAAAAAAAGAAGCTAATCTGGAAAGGTAACTGTAAACTTGAAATTGGAAAACATCCATTCGGGAGAAATAAAGTGAATGTTGTACCTGTCTAACAGAATGTACCAATTCAATGTTCGCACGCTTCAATTATCAATCTCTCTGTTTTGAAATTCTTCCAGAGAGATTTTTTTTCTGTCGCTTTTTTCTATCATACAACTTTTTTTTATTTATCCTTTTATTTTCTTATGTTATTTTTTAAAATTTTTTTCTACACGAGGCTGATCTAGAAATCATGAAACACACACACACACACACACACACACACACACACACACACACACACACACACACACACACATATATATATATATATATATATATATATATATATATATATATTTATTTATTCTTCAGTTTGGCAACCTTGAAAGAACATCAACTGAACAATACTGACCTTAAACAGATGGGCAACCATTCAGTTTACGTTTACCTATCAGCATTCATGTTCACTGAGTAATCTTGGGCTTATTACAGGTATGTTTGGTTAAAAGTATCAATAAAATGAAACAACCGGTCGAATTCTTCAACAATGCGAGAGAAACTTTGGGCAAAATAAAACAGGATAATAGAGACAGGTTTTATCCTTGACACAAAGTTATTGGTGAGATAAGGCATTTTTGGAAGACGGGGAGACTGAAAGATTAACTCCATTCTGATCGACAGCTCATTTACACAAACTGAGGAAAATACTACACGCATGAGGATTCTCGTCCGATCTGGTTGATATTTGATGGAGGGAATAATATGATGATGTAAATCTTGATAAGTTTATTTTGAATCAGGGTTACCAATCTGAAAAAAAAAACAACAACAGTTTTATTATATCCAAGACACTCTGAACGAGCTTTTCGTCAAAAAGAACATTTGTGCCTAGTCGGCTGGGAATGTAGAATACACCGACTGCATATCTGCAGAGCGGTAAGATCCCCCAGCGAGTGTCCTGGGTGGCTCAGTCGGCTGGGACTGTAGAATACACCGATTGCATATTTGCAGAGGGGTAAGATCCCCCAACGAGTGTCCTGGGTGGTTCAGTTAGCTGGTGCTGTTGAATACACTGACTGCATTTCTGCAGAGGAGTAAGACTCCCCCAACGAGTCTCCTAGATATGACTCCAAACAATCTGACGGTGAGTCTCTAGTAATGCTGGAGCTTTGGGAAATGCAGAGTACCTCTTTATTACCGTCGCTCCCAGGTCTACTCAGACCCGGAGTGGTAGCACATGATAGGGTCAAATAGAACTAAACTGTGCACTTATTCTAAAACTGTTTACATTTATAAATGGATTTAGCATTCAATACCCTATAATGGTTTTTATGCTATACAACTAAACCAAACCAATCAGTAATAAACAAATTAATTATAGATAAGATACAAAACGTTTTTCTTTAATGTATATGTGTAAAGATGATTAGGCTTTCAATAATCTACAATGGTTTATACGCTATAAAGCTAAACGAAACGAAACAATAAAGAACATTTCTGGAGAAGCCTGTTCCTCTTTGTCCTTTGTTCTGCTTCCTTGTGAACTTCTGTTTTTTTCTTATTTGTTATACACATAATCATTTTCAGTGGAGCTATTCATCATCTTCAGTTAAGAAAATTATAGTAGTAGATGGAAGAATATAATTAACACTTGGTTTTTAAAAATGTGCCGCTACAATCACAAGCTAAACATTTGCATTTTTGGCTTTACAGTTTTGTGGTTTAAATAAAAGAGTAAAAAGGCGTGTCGGTTTTATTCTACCCATTCAAATTCACCGGGTAAAATTTCTTGAAAATTTTTTTTCTTTGTGGTTCGAACATATTAGATCCTCAAACTGAGCACATTTTTTATTTTCTGAATTTTTTTTTTTTTTTTTTACATTCTATAAGGTTGGGTTCACTTTCTCATTCTAATTCAATGTAAAATGATCACTCATTACCGGAACCATTATTAAAAAAAAAACAAGTGAAAAAAAAGGAATTAAAATAAATCGAACCGTCTAGTTACTTGGCTTTACTGACGCTAACTGTTATGGCAACCTTCCTGGTTTATTTAATGCCAAACCATCTTTGAAGAAGAACAGTAGTGGCACTATTTAACCCATAGCTGGGGGAATAAGGAGGTTTATGCCTTTCCCCTGGGTATTAGTCCGAAAGTGAACATAATCGAGCGACTTGAACTGAAACTTGCTTGCTATTAACTCGTGGTCTAGCACCATAGTCACTACACTACGGGGCTCCTCTCTCAACTTGATCAGCTTTAAAATATTCCAATTCGATTGGACTATGTGTAAAAAAAAAACTACTCAAGTAACTACACAAAAGTAAATATGAGTGTATAACGAACATGATTCTCTAACGTCTTGGTAGAACAAACTTTAGTGGCATGTCCTGCTGTAAAAATAAATAAATGTATAAGCCCAATGGATGGGGGCACCATTGTTGTTTCTTTTTTTTTTTTTACTTTTTCAATAATTTCGACTATGTTACACATGTCTTGCACCTATAATTCATATTTTCGTGTACTTCGAAAATCTTTATTACCGACACACAAAATATCTATCAACCACGTTACTAATGGCGATGTTATATTGGGGCAATAAGATCTGAAACGAATCAGCGAGACAGACAGCTGCTGGGAAAAGCGCCAAGAAAGAAGAAAGTTTTTCTGAATGGAACTCAGTTCGAAAAGATCTTCTTTATACAAAGTCATTGAATATCAATTATTGAACCTCAGGGTTGAAACAGCTGGTCAGAGAAGATCAATACTGAATTATCCTCAAATTCTACCGGAAAAACGTACTGAGGATTCGACAAGTGGCCTCATACCCAATTATATATTCCTGTTGCTCAAGGCTCTTAGTCACCAATAAGCAATGGTTTTTATCGGACAGACCTCTGGAAACAGTCAAGAATGGACAACTAAAATAAACTAGGTTGTTTATTTAGGTATGGTTTTTTTAAAGTTCAGAATAGACATAATTTGAGAAGGCAAAAGGAAACACACGTACACGCACGCATATATATATATATATATATATATATATATATATATATATATATATATATATATATACACAGAGAGAGAGAGAGAGAGAAGGGGAGAGGAAGATAAAGGTAAAAAAGAGTGGTGGATGAAACCATTAACAGAGGGAGTTTGTTGATTCGTATTTTATGACATATCAACCCTTGAGGGTTATTTAATGCGAAATCCTTTATATATATATATATATATATATATATATATATATATATATATTATTGATAAAAATGTAATCCAAGTAGAAGGAGAGATTTATTGAGAAACAAAGTCGACACTACAGCGTTTCGATTTTAATGAACCATCATTAGGACTTTGAGGGATGATATTAGTAATTTTCCACACATTATCTTACACTTTCTCTTTTTTCTTTTTCTTCCTCCTTTTGATTTAAAATCTTTCTCGATGAACAAATAGAACATATAAATTCTATATAATATTCCTAATAAGTCAAATGACGTATTTAAAAGATAAACGTTGATTTACTGATTAAATGACCAACTCTTTCTTGATAACATAAATTTTCCCTAGGTTTTTGAATTTTTGTATTTTTAAACATCCATCGTTGATTTAACATCACTAATATCATCACTCACAGGATATCTCAATTCCCCCTTCGATTAAACAAAACTACTCTATGTCTTATTTTTGAGACCAGCAAATAGAAAAATAACTCCAGGAAGTGGGCGTGATTTGTTTTCATGACTCACGTATCAGTTGGTTTTTCAAGCTATCGAGATCAAGTGACAACCTTTTTCGATCCTGAGAATATACAATTGACAGTTAGATTCAAGGAAAATAGAAAAAAATGGGAGAATAAAGAAACACAAAAGTTGGAAAAATGAAATAGAGAAAAGAAGGGTAGTAATAAAAAAAAAAGAAAGAGAGAATTGGCAAGAGGCTGGGAGATATTAGGAAAAAAATAAAGATGAAAAAAGAAAAGGCAAAAATAATGTTGTGAAGTCTAGCACCCGATAATTTAATACTATATTTTGAAAAAAAATCGGCTCCTGGATTTCAAAGTTTTGAAATGACCCAAAAATATGCCAAGTTCTTTAACAGATGACAAAGATGTAAACGAAGAAATTTATAATTAATATATTTAAACTCCGCTTAAAAATTGACCTGGTGTCATATCCTGCCCGAGCGGAGGGGTTGGTACAAAAGGAGGTGCCCGTGGTGTAATTGTTATCGTCGCGGGAATTGAACACGGCTACACGAGTTCAAATCCTGGACGAGACTGATTGCATTTCACAGAGCACTAATACCCTTGGGAAAAGTATGAATCCAATTATTCTCCCTCCAGCTATGGGTAAATAGTAGGACAGACTAGGTTCTTCAGCCTTGGTTAGACAACTAGTCTAGGAGAAGGAAAACTCTGAATTCAAACCTGTTAAACTCCGCTTAAAAAAATTGACCTTGTGTCATATCCTGCCCGAGCGGAGGGGTTGGTAAATAAGATAATTAATATATTTAACACTAATACTGTAACACGTGGTCACTATATTAGCTTAGTGGCGTGAGAGAATAGTTATACCAGATATAAAAAGAACCTGGCAAATTTCAGTTAGTGGGTCATATATATATATATATTCAGAGAGAGAGAGAGAGAGAGAGAGAGAGAGAGAGAGAGAGAGAGAGAGAAGGTGCAGAACCAACAATGTTGCAAAAAATTTTTGCATTTCACCTCTTCAAACTTCAAAAAATATCAAGAGTTTAAAGAAGAGATTGCGGTTTAATTTGCTTCCCCTCGAAATATTTTATTATTTACTAAACTGAATCTAGTTTGGTAGCAGGCCACCAGCATGGATCCCCAGTGACAATCGCATTCTCTAAAAATGCCATGCTAGTGAAGCTATTTAACCCTATACATCGCAAAAGATACTTTGGTTAGTTGTTGTTTAATGGCATATTAACTCTTCTGTGTTATTTAATCCTTATTCCTGTTTGTATATATATTTATATATATAAGTTGGCCAAATGTTGTCGAGGGCCACCCAAAAGCTCCTTTTTCAATAACTACTACACCGAGGTGTAGGGAAGGGCGCTACTCCTTTTCTTGAACTCCTCAGCTTACCTTGATCCGTACCTTATAATGCTGTGTGTTAACAAAGGAGTCGTCAAGAATCATTTTTAAGTCTTTGATAAGACTTGACCTGGGGTTGAAACCAAGTTTCACAGGCCATTGGCGAACACTCTACCCACACGTCCGATATAAACATATATATGTATATGATAACTTATTAATATATATATATATATATATATATATATATATATATATATATATATATATATATATATATATATATATATATATATATATATATATATATATATATAATAAGTAATTCATAAATAATTGAAACCATAAATTGGATTGGTAGTAACCTAACAGGTACAATCGATTCCGGTTTGAGTTTACGAGATGCGCAATAAAACACGTTGTGGGCAATGCAAAAGGAGCAAAAATGAGAGATTGCAAGAAAAATGTCGTCCGAAAGAGAAAAAATATAAATGAGAGAGTATATAATTTATTGAGATAAGGAAGAAATTTAATGTTCGCTATAGATTATTATAGTCGCTGGAATACTAAGTTTCTTTTGATGTATTTTCTATAGGGCGAATACTTGTTTTACGGAGAGAAATAAATAAAACAAAACAAAACAATATCACAAATATCACCAGGATGAGTTAGAAATAATTGAATATGGTTATCGTTGTAGGAAGTTAACTTGGTGGACCAAGTTCAAATCCTGAACGAGGCTGATTGGATTTCACAAAGCCCTAATAAACTTGGAAAGGTACGAATCCAATTATTTCCCCCCCCCCCAGCTATATGTAAATAGTTGGGAAGACTTGGTTCTTTAGCCTTTGTGAGGCAACTAGAATAGGTGAAGGAAAACCAAATTCAAACCCGTTAGACACCACTTAAAAATTGACCTCGTGTCACATTCGGAGGGGTTCAGTAAAGAACCTGAGGACTGCTACAAGCATAATAATAGCACAAATCTTAATCATAAATAACATTTTGAAAATTTGCTGAAATAATAACAACACATAATAACAAGAAAAACAATTATTTTTTTTAACACATTGTTAGACGCTGCTAAAAAATGGACTGTATACGACAACCTATGGCTTTCGGCGCTGTGACTGAACCGGTGAGGAAACTGGATGAAAAGGTTCTGATCGCCGTTTGGTAATCAGCAAATGAACCATCTGCAACAACTTCTTGAATTCTGTTGCAGTCACCACAACAGAGAACTATTTCAAAGAAATCACCAAAATGCCACAAGGACCAATGTTTCTCCATGATTGATCCCACAAATGACCTTGCAAAAATTGAACGCATTGGGCGATGAAGCTCTGCCTCACCCATCTCTTTTCAAAGCATCTTCAACTTCTTGCTAGAGACTTTCTTCAACAACCAAGCAGTATCTCAAAAAGTCTTCGAAGAATTTATTCCTTCCAGGACTCCATATGTCTATACCACCGATACAAATAAACTTGTTTATTGTTAGACAGAATACACAGATTCTATTAGTTCCTATCTATATTAATATATTTCATTCTGAGCAGAGAATTACTACTTTAAAACTGGTTGTTAAAAACTAATCATTTTAGCTCTAACTGAATACAACATGTAATTATATTGATATATCTTTGAGGGTCATAACGTGACCATTCCGATAATAAATTCGTTTTTCCCTGGTTTGCTGTCAAATCACACTGAATGCACCGGTGTTCATTTGGTTACTGTAGTTAAGCTGGGACAAAAGTGATCGGTAGTTTAGCTGAAAGGTCGTTTGGTACTGTAAGTTATTTGAAATCACGTGCAAGACTCCGCAAAATGTAGAAAAAGAAATTAATATTTTTCTATTACGGTATAGTCTGGATTCTGATTTCTGGATAAAACTTTTCATGTTTACATTCATAGGCAAAATAAATACGCACTAGACATTATATAATACTTAGCTATCGAAAAGTGAGCCTTCTGATCACTCTCGACTAAGGTCGCCAACTGTATACAATAAATTGAACAACTATAATGGAACAAGTGTAGTTATTTTGCTGAGCTTAGAATTAGCACAAGGCCGTAAGTACGGGAGTACAAAATTAGTGTCGAAATCATAACACAGTGGTCATCATCATCATCATCATCATCATCATCATCATCATTATGTCGTGCTGGTAGCACAGATATCCCTGACCCACTCTCGCCACTTTTCCCTATAGTTCATCGCCCTAGGCAGGTCTTCAGGACAACATCCCGTATCCTCACATTGTTGCTAAATGTATGTTCGTGCTGGTCGTCCTGCTTTTGCACGGCCATGTGTGGGGGTCCATAAGAGTACATCAATTATGAGTGTCCTGCATGTCTGGTTCGTCTAACTTGAATAGTTTTCGTGATAGGAGGCAGGTGGCCGTACAGTTGGTGTCTTGTGGGGTGTTGCCGCCAGGACTTGTTCAAGATTGCTCGCAGCATATTTGTGTAATTACCGTCTAGCTTCTTCTCCAGCCGTTTTGTTAGAGTACATGTAGTGCATCCATATAGCAGTATCGATGCGACAACTGCCTGGAAGAAACTGCGTTTCATTTTATCGGTTAGGTCTGATAGTGGTAGTCATTTACTAATTCTAATTTCGTTTAGCACTAGTTCATTGGAATGGGTCACCAAGTGAGGAAAAACTTTCTACAAAGCAGTAAATGATGTTCAATGATATGAAGGTTTCATAAATTTCCCAAAGATATTAGTACGAAATGAACGTTATAGCATGACTAGAATTTGAACTTCCTTATTACGATGTCAAAATGCTGTACGTTAGCCACAACACAAAGGGGACTCCCAATTTCATATTTTGGATTACAGTATCAATGCTGTAGCGTTTGATAATAATTTCTAATAATATCCGTTTTAATGTTCCACTTGGAATGTCAAATTCCTAGTTAAGAAAATAAATAAATTTCTTATAGAAATTGGCCTGGGGCACTTATTCATGAGTGATATTGTAAAAGATATAGCAAAACAAATGTTTATAAATAATAATCTTTTATTACAGTATGGTCTAAAATAAATTAGCTATACAGTTAAGGAACGTAGTTTGCATTGCTATGTGATAGATTGATGAAATTTCTTATTGACAAGTATTGTGGGTCATTTCTATAAGTTGTAAACTGTTAAATGATGGAAAGTTATCTATTTGAGTGATCGGCAGTGATTATACTGGACAGTTTGAATCCACGGTGGTGATTTGTGAAAACGTTACTTGATCAAACGTCACTGATGAAAAAGTTTGAAGAATTGGTTTGTTGCTGAGGAATGTTGGAAGGGAACTGTTGATTTCCACCATGCTCGTTACTCTCTGTAAAGGTCACAACTGTTGTATGTCACAGCAGCATAATAAAGACACAATAACCCATTTCTTTATAAAAGAATATATTTTTCTCTTTATTTCTCTAGTTAGGATCGAAACTCTGTAGACGTATGAGACAGGGACAGAGTCGAAGTAAGCGGACACAGACTGACTGAGGACTGCTATATTGACCCTTTCTTAACCCACGTTGTGATTCCATTTTCAGGGCCTTACGTCTTTGCTTCCTTGGAGAGAGTTAGTAAACCGGGGTCCGCTGTGAGCCATTACGCTCCCTGGGCGTCTGCCGGCCACTTACTCGCGCTCTCCGAACCTCTTGACTGCCCGACCGATTGAGCGTGACGTTGACTGATTGTAACTCAGTGGGTACCTTTGTATATATTATTTCATAACGTCCATGAGTTCTTCCGGTTGTCCTTCCGGTTGTCCCTTCCGGCTATGTATCCTCATGAGCTGCTTACACCTACGCATCGCAGTTTTCCTATATGCAGCGCATCGGGTGAAATAGATGTGTCAGAAGAAATAAAAATGGTGCAGTTGAGAAAAAAGTCAGCGTTGTTGTTATACCAGCAAAGAAGAACAAAGGAAAATGGGTTTACGGCAACGATTTAGAAGAGTCAAAAAGGCAGAGAAAAGCGACCAGAAGAAGACGGCAGACAAGAACAAAGATGGAAGTAAGAACACAAAGCAGAATGAAATAGCAGTTGAGTAGATTGGCGGTGACTGAAAGAAGATATAAGCCTGAGTAAGTCCGAATAAGAGTAAAACCATTAAGGCAAATAAGGTTTACTTTGAAGTATATTGTTTGTGCGAAGGATATTAGTTTAATTAACTTTATATTAAAAAGATGAACTGGTTGTACTTAGTTATTTTGATACTGCATTGTTTAAGAAAAAATATAGTTTTTGCTTTTAGTCTTTTTTCTGTTATTTCAAATTGAATTACCATGACCATAAAATCCAGCAATCACTGTGCGCGACATTCGGAACCACTAGACAGCTGTTTCGACCTTATTAGATCTCATCAGCAGTGTATACCGTGATCTTCCCCATGAGAGATCGAAACAGCGACCACAGGGCCGAAACTCTACTACTGACTACCAGTCCACATCGCACACAAGCTAATGCCAAATTAACTAGTCATGGTAAATGCGTGACCAAATAACCCGATATGTTTTGCAGTTACATCCGTACTCTTATAGAGGACACGGTCACCTCCAGGGCTACGTCTTCCCACGAGATACGCATACACATAACCTCATGGGCGAGGAAATTGACATACATTTTTTTAATTTTTAAACAGAGGAATTATATATATTATAAATTGAATTAACATAACCAGAAAATCCAGCAACTATTGTGCGTGATATACGGAACAACTAGACAGATGTGTCGACCTTATTAGGTCTCATCAGCAGTGTATTCCATGACCTCCCCCGCAGGATATCGAACCAGCGACCATAGAATGCAGAGCCGAAACTCTACCACTGAGCTAATGGTACATTTGCACACAAGCCCTGCCAAATTAACTAGTCATGATAAATGCGCGGCCAATCAACCTGATGCGTCTTGAAGTTTCATCCGTACTCTTACAGATGACACAGTCACCTCCAGGGCTACGTCTTCCCACGAGGATTGGATATACGCATCCGTGTAAGCATAACCCCATGGGTGAGGAAATAGACATGCATTTTTTATTTTTCAAATATATAATAATTAATTCCTCCATTAAGAAAATAATAAAAAAAATTTAAAAAATGTATGTTACTTATTTGTCAGATGAGTTTTCATAACCATGAATGGAACGATCATTAACATTTTTAGAACTGATGAGTAGAATGTTCCCCAATGGTCCGGGAGACCGGGGTTCAATCCCAGGTCGAGTCATACCAAAGACTCAGCATTATAAGGTAAGGATCAAGGGTAAAGTGGAGCAATCCAAGGAATGGAGTAGCACCCTCCCCTACACATCGATGAAGTAGCTATTGAAAAGGGAGCCTTCGGGTCAGCCTCGACTACAGTTGCTAACTTTACTTACTTAGCCTAAATACCTTTGTGACAGAACCATCTCACCCGCTGCTCGTGCATCTACTTGTTGTGCATCGAACATACGTTGTGCATTTTTTTGCACTGGGTGGGACGGTGGTATCACAAGAACAAAAAAAAAAAAAAGAAAAAAAGAAAGAAAAGACAACACAGGATTTGAGGGGCTAAACTTGCCCACGGATGAGCGGGTGTTATACACTGGGACCTTTCTTTAGTTCTCCTCCTCCCTTCAGCGTACTCTAGCCTGGCACTCTGCTGTGTCTGGTGACGGCTGACAAACTGCTTCCATCTCCAACTCTTACTGGTTATTGCCAACGAACTGACTCCAACCAAATCACTCCCACAACTCCCCTAACAACTGACTTCACCTGTATATATGCGAGGGTAAATCTTCCCTACATCTGGACACATACCACCTATAAGACTGAACATAAAAATATTGCCAGACTGTACGTCTCCAAGACACCCTAAAAAGTGCGACAATAAAAATCAACACATTAATATTGCGGCCAGCAGTCTTTTCAACCTTCTATGACCATCTCCACTTAAGAGATTTAATCAGTTACCTCAGTCTTTCCTGCGCAGAAACCACGCAGAAAACTGATGCACCTCCTATTTACATACATACATACGTACATACATGTAGCCATATTCATTAAGGCATTAAAGGTCCATAATGTCAAACACCACGACATAGGTATACTAGGCATCTACATGAACGCTCACTCCCTCTCTCTCTCTCTATATATATATATATATATATTCTTCTAAGGTCAAGTCTGTGTCATATACTAAAGGTCTCAGTTATATTTTTATTGTTTTAGGATGTCAAAGTTTTGCGGTTGTTTTTAGAGATTCATGGGTGTACTCATTTATGAGCGATACTGAGTACACAAATCCGTATCAACTGAGTACACAAATCTGTATCAACTAAAACAAAAAACACGATAATTTATAAACCAACATTCCGATCAGTTCTTGGCAGAGAAAACGAGAAAATATTTTAATGAAATCTACGATATATTCTAGCCAGGTTCTATGGATATGAAAATATGAACATGAAAAATGCTTAACAAAAAAACAGTTTTATGCATGAAATAAAATTCCGTTAGTTTCGGAGAACGTATTTTTAGACAATACCCCAAGTTCACCTATTCTTCTTTATTTAAGAGCGTATGAGTTTGCGTGCATTTCTATGATAAATCAGTCTATCGTCATAGGGCATCCCATAAGACAGAAATTATAAGGAATAAGGGTTGGGTTTATTGCCCAGCGTTTGAGGAGCCTTTATAATGAGAATTCCGTGTGTATTTTGTGTATGTGTATGCGTGAAAAAATAAGGGGAAATTAGATAAACTGAAAAACTGACAACGGATTCATAAATAACATTTCGTCTTTATTTCAAAAAGACTTCATCAGAATTCTGATGATGTCTTTTTGAAATGAAAACAAAATATCCACTTCTTTCCCAAATCTACTATTTCTCTCTCTCTCTCTCTCTATCTATCTATATATATAAAGTTGGCTACCTTAGTCGAGGATGTCCTGAAGGCAACCTTTTCAATAGCTACTCCACCGATGTGTAGGTAAGAGCGTTACTTCATTCCCTGGATTGTCCCACTTTACCATTAATCCTTACCTTATGATGCTGTGTTAAGCAGAGCAGCATCAAGTACCATTTTTTGAGTCTTTTGTATGACTTGACCTGGGATTGAACCCCAGTCTCTTGGACAATTGGCGAACATTCTACTCATTAGGCCAATAGCCCAGTATCACTAATATCAAATAAAACTCAACAGATGTTATTCATTATAAATTTATTTCAACAATCTGTTTACGCATCATAAAATTGGTCTATATGTGGGGTTTTCTTATATCTTTTATATATTAAAGGCTGTACATTGAACACTCTATTAGAATATAATGATATTATACATTAGCTTAGAATATATTGATATTATATATTCTGTATGGATTGTTCCGTATAAGTCTTTGACATAATTTATATATATATATATATATACGTGGTGAATTCAATAAGTTTCCAGACGTTTTTTGTACAAGCATTCAAAATTGTCGTAGACTCTTGAAAATTCAGAATGTTATTCCTATACATCTTATAAGATGACTGACCAATTTCTATGATTTCAGGTTCAAAGGAACAGCTACAGCAGCAATTGGAATACACCCTACTAAAGCCTGTCACAGCTGGTGAATTTCAAAAATGCTATTTGGACATGACGACACTTTAGAAGAACGATATGCAATAGAAACGCATGGAATGCTTCAGTCTGCTTTTGGACAATCTTGTATGAATCGAGCATCAGTTATTCAGTGGTATAAAAGATTCAAGTAAGGTAGGGGGTCTGTGAGGGATGCTGAGCGGTGTGGGAGGAGTAAGGAAGTCAATACAGCAGAGTTGATGGGCCAAAGGGTTAGGGTTAGGGTTACTATGTTGAGGTTTTAAGGGAGTTCAGGAAGAGATTCCGTTGGAAGAGGCCAGCAGTCTTCAAATCGGGTCAGTGGCATTTCCAGCAGGACAATACACCAGTCCACAACTCCATCCTTGTCACAGACTATTTGACCAAGTTGGGCATCAAGACTATTGCTCCGCCTCCCTATATTCCAGACGTTGCTCCCTGTGACTTTTGGTTATTCCCTAAGCTCAGAGTGTGTCGTTATGAGACATTTGAGGAGATGAAAGGGGCTGTGACGAAGGTCATTGACACGCTCACACAAGAGGACTTCCATGAGGCCTTTCAGGAGATTACTTCGAAGGGGACTAGAGTTTCATGTGTGTACTATCAATAAAAGTGCCCATACGAAAAAAGTCTGGAAACTTATTTAATGAGCCTCGTATATAATTAGAATCACAACAGTCATTGATAAAATTTAAAATGGCAGTAAATTCAGGAAAATGAACTCTGTACAATTTACCGAAATTGAGGAGCAAATATAGCAATATCAAAAACTAAAAAAAGTAGGATTAATATTACTAGCTAAGGACTCTGATTTTTACGTGATCTATTATGAGTTGAGATTCGTCATTCTACACGAGATTCATCAGATGTAGAATGAGGAACTCGCAATCTCAGGTGATGATCAGTCAAGTGATACGTAGAATCTTGAACTAATATATATATATATATATATATATATATATATATATATATATATATATACCAATGATGACAATACACAAATTTTAATAAATGACGATCTAAGTATTAATGAAGATCTCACTTAGATACACACGCAGACCCACATTTTCTAGGTTTTACCGTATAATCTTCACCCGTCTGAGTTTCTGGATATTATATATATATATATATATATATATATATATATATATATATATATATATATATATTTCAACGACAAGTCAGCTGATGGTGGGAACGATTCTATTTTCGGATTTTCTATCGACAATATCCATGTAATTCAAAATCCAAAAGAGAGGTCTAAGTAAAATAATGATAAAATAAATTACACAGCAAATAATTCCATATAAAAGAAAAAACTTTAAATATTACTCATATTTTTTGTAATGATATTTCAGCAGGATTATGAGTAATTTTAAAGGGTTTTCTTTCATATGGAATATATATATATATATATATATATATATATATATATATATATATATATATATATATATATATATATATATATATATATATAAGGAAGGTTTATTCAAAAAGTTCTCACTCTCAGAAAGAAGAGCTCTAGATGACCATTTTTGCTCTAACAACACACTGACACTTCTTAGAAAACGGAAAAAAAAACGAATTCAGATTTTTCTAGTTTTATAAGAAGTGTCAGTGTATTGCTTCTCTAAAAATGTTCTCTTCTTTGTGAGTGAGGCTTAGAAATTTTTTAACCAACCACTATGTTTAAGTGTATGTGTGTGTGTGTGTGTTTGTGTTTATAAAAAGAATTCTTTTATGGTGCAGACGTCTTTTATTTCATTTATCTGCTAAATTTCTTATAGTCACTCTTAAAACAAATAATATTCCTTCACCTTTTTAGTGTTATAGAATCATTCTGTTTTAGATTAATTAGATATGATAACTTGGTAATGGATTATTGCCAATAAACTTCTGTCAGCCTCTCAATTTGCGCATGCGTTGACTTTTCAATGCTGTACTAATTAAATCTAAATTAATAATTCATTTAATCTTAACATACCATTGAAAGAAAACATAAAGGAAAGAAAAATAAAAAACAAATAATTGCGAGTGAGAGAGAGAGAGAGAGATTTGACATTAATTTGTACTTGCAAAATATACAAAACTTCCCCTTGTAACCTATCTGAATTTTTATTTTTCCCGGAAGAATAATTTCTTTTTTTTTTCTGACAACAAAATAATCAACATTCATAGCCAGTCTATCATAATTTGATAGAACCCGAGGCATTGTGGGTAATTTCTCTACAATCGTCTGATAATAATGTATTTTAAAGTGAAAAAAAAAACCGACAAAAAATGAATCCCCCTCCCAAAAAAAGACCAAAACAAAATGAACTTATGGCAGGAAAGTACAGCTTCTATGAAATCGTATTGTCTTGTCTAGTATAAACAAGGGGAAATTTTATTTCGTAAATCAAATTTTGACATCGGAGGTAAATGGCGACGAAGGTATTGTATCTCGTTAGTAAGTCGTGTCAACTGATTTTTTTTCTACCTGTTTTCATTGCCTCAAACTCTTCTTTCCCATTTCAACGTTTTCTTTTCAATTTAGGATTGCCTGGAAGGTAAATTCGAATTTCGAATAGAAAAATCTTAATATCAACACTCAATACTATGCGAAATATAAAATAAATATAATTTACTGTCGTGGTTTTGACGGAAATCTAAAAAAAAGTTAAGGGTTAAATACACCACTTCCCGCATGCGCATAAACAGAAAACTGAGACACAAGACGGTTCTGTAGTTTAAATAAGACAATAAAATATCATAAAAAAATCTTCCTCGATAAAAAAAGCAATGTATTGGCCACCGACTGAACGTTGAGCAAAATCAAGCGACCGTATATTTAATTCGATTATCTCTTTTAAACATTTGCCAATTTCAAAGAAAAAAATGAGTTGCCAACACCTCTTGTCGGACAAAATAACAAGCACAGATAATAGTTTTTCTTAAATATAAAATTAATGGCTTCTGAGGAAATTAAAATAAACGCGTAGACATCAAACATAAGGTTTCCAAGTGTGTAAGAGAGAGAGAGAGAGAGAGAGAGAGAGAGAGAGAGAGAGAGCGAGAGAGTGGTGGTAGGGGGATTTCTAAACTCTTAATTTATCATTGTAAGGAGTAAAAAACAGAAAGACGATACGAAACAAAACAATCTTTAATCAAAAGCACGCGACAGTGATTTTCAAAGTTTTTATTATTATTATTATTATTATTATTATTATTATTATTATTATTATTATTATTATTATTTACTCTTTATGAGTTTTTCACATCAGTTTTTGCTGATGGTCTTTCACTGAAGTTTGAATGACAGGAAGTCTCCACAAGTCTCCAGGATTCTTCTCAGGATTCTGGCCGTTCTCAATAATGCTGTAGTTTGGATGGTCTCCCCTCATCCTCCTATTTCCAAGTCCTCCAGTCCCTTTATTAATCCTTTTGTGACTGTACCAAGAGCCTCAATCATGATTGGTATAATTGTCACCTTCATGTTCCATAGTTTTTCAATTCCTTAGCAAGGTCCAGGTACTTATCCTTCTTTTCACTTTCTTTCAGTTCTATTCGGTGATCTGTTGGGACAGTAAATTCTAGAATTTTGCAAGTTCTCTCTATTTTGGACAGTCTCCACCCGTCCCGTTATTTAGTCCTTGTACCAATCCTTTGGTGACTGTACCAAGAGCACCAATTACAATTATAATAATCGTCACTTTCATCTTCCACAGCTTTTTCAATTCCGTAGCAAAGTCAAGGTACGTATTACCCCTTTCGCATTCTTTCAATTTTACTCTGTTGTCCGCTGGGATAGCAAAGTCTGCAATTCTGCAATTTCTCTTTTCTTTTGTTGATTATTATAAGGTCTGGTCGTCTGGCCGAGATTAGGTGATCGGTTTGTATTTTAAAATCTTAGAGGAGATTGTGTCTCATTCTTCAGGACAGTTTCTGGGTCGTGCCTATTCTATTTCTTCGTATGGTCAAACTTCAATTTCTTGTACAATTCCCAGTGGATCACCTTGCCCACCCCGTCGTACCTAGTCTTATACTCTTTCTGTTCTAATTTGCTGCATTTATCACACCAGCGTTGGCTAATAGTTTTTACCTGCTGTTTGAGAGAGACCAAGTCTCCTCTAATCCCCAGGGCTCTTCTCAATATTCCAGCCGATGTAGTCTGGTGGGTCTCCACTTGTCCTTGTATTTCAGTCTTCCAGTCCCTTTACCAATCTTTGGCAGATTTTTCTGAGCACATCAATTACAATTGGTATCAACGTCACATTCATGTTCCACAGTTTTTTCACTTCTCTAGCAAGGTCCAAATATTCATCTCTCTTTTCACTTTCTTTTAACTATCGTCTGTGGTCAGCTGGAACTGTAAAGTCCACTATTCGGCAGTTTCTTTTTCTTGTTATTGACTATCACTAGGTCTGGTCGTCTGACCGAGATTAGGTGATTCGTTTGTATCTCAAAATCCCAGTGAAGTTTGTGCGATTTATTCTGCCACTCGAGTTTAAATTCAGAATGAGGCTACTTGCATTTCGCGCCGCACTAATACCCCTGGGAACAGAATGAATTTATTTATTAAGCCTTCAACAATGGGTAAATTGGGTAAACTGGTCTCTTCAATCTTTGTATAACAGAGAGATAGGATCCGGTTGGCTATTCCTGCCCAAGACATGCTACATAAGTAGTATCTCTATAACCAAAATTTACAGGACCAGTGAGAATAATACTAATGTTATTGTCGCGCTGATTACAACAGATCACTAGTTATTGGGTGAGAGTCTCTTGATCTGGAGATGAAAAACAACTGTTACTTTAAACAGGATCGTTGACATATTATTTACTGCAGGTGTTACGAATGGTGATGATGAGGGTGTCGTGTCCGGTAGACATGGTATTTTCTAAGGCAAACATGTGGTTAGTTGTGAGAGTTCGTTGTGTCAACGATTCTTCCCGGTCAGTCCTTGACCGTGAGAATTAAATCCCGATTCATGATTCCTTTCTTTTCATCATCATCATCATCATGATGTCGCGCTGCTAGCACAGATTTCGCTAATTCTCTCTCGCCATTCATCTCTAGAATCTATTGCTCCCGGCAGGTCTTCCAGACTGCATCCTGTGTCCATACAGAGCTATTGTAGATTAGTTCTAGCTGGTCATCCTACACTTGCGTGTCCGTGTAAAAGGGCCCAAAGAAGAACGTCGCATATGTGTTCGTCCTTGCTCCTACAGTAGTGTCCCGCTTGCCTTGTTCGTGTAACTTGGATGGCCTTCGAGATGGGAGGTACGTGGCCGTACAGCTGCTGTTTTGTGGGATGTTACTTGCAGGATTTACTCAATATAACTAGTAGTATCCTTATGTATTTGCCATCAACCTTTTTCTTTTTACACTTAGTCAGCGTCTAACTGGTACATCCAAACAGTAATATGGATACGACCGCTGCTAGGAAAAATGGTTTTATTTTATCGGATCAATAAAAAAGAAAGTAAAGTTAGCGATCATAGTCGAGGGCGACCAGAAGGCTCCCTTTTCAGTAGGTGTAGGGGAGGGCGATACTCTTTTCCAAGGATTGCTCCACTTTACCTTTGATACGTACATTATATTGCTGAGTGTTAAGCAAGGAGGTATCTAGTACCATTTTAAAAGTCTTTGGTATGACGTGACCTGGGATTGAACCCAAGTCACCCGGACCATTGGCGAACACTCTACCCACTAGACCATTTAAAATTATTTCTCTGGACTAGATGCCCTCAGGGTTGATTCAATCAAAGTCTCCAGGTTCTCTAGTAAATTTAATCCGGAAATGGTTATGAATACTGTATGGCCACCTACCCCCATCTCTAAAACTATTTAAATCAGACAAACAAGACAGGCAAGACACTGCGGGAGAAGTAAGGACGAACTCGTAAGTGATGTTTTCCTGTGGGCTCATTCACACGGACGAGCAGGTATTGGACGACCAGCTAGAACTTATCTATAACAGCTCTGTGCAGATACAGGATGTTGTCTAGTAAACCTGCCGCATGCAATAGACGATAGGGACGAATGGGGAGGGAGAGTCAGAGAAATCCGTGCTAGCAGCATGACATGACGATGATGAAGGTTTGCATAGTAGAACACAAAGATATTGAGTTGCTTACATTGGCCCAGCGGTTAGAGTGTTCGCCAATGGCCCGGGAGACCTGGGTTCAATCCCAGGTCGAGTCATACCAAAGACTTTAAAAATGGAACTTGATACCACCTTGCTTAACACTCAGCATTATAAGGTACGGTTCAAGGGTAAAGTGGAGCAATCCAGGGAATGGAGTAGCGCCCTCCCCTACACCTTGGTGTAGTAGCTATCGAAAAGGGAGCCTTCGGGTCACCCTCGACTATGGTCGCTAACTTTACTTTACTTACAACTGGTATCTGCTGTCGGGAGGAGGAAATCTGTTGCAGTAACATTTTTAAATAGGACTCTTGACGTTTTATTTTTTAATTTTCTTCTCACGTTTGTTAGTCTTCCACCATATCTTATTGAAAGGGGGAAGTTTCCTTGAAATAGTTCCCTCGCTGGAATAACTGTTTTAAAACACAGTTTTCCATCGAATTTTCTATTATTCAAGGAACCTCTATAACTCCTCTTTCGATATGACGAGAAACTGCATCGTCGTATATGTTTAAGAATACTTCGCGCTTGAGATGAAGTTTCATTTGATAAGATGAAGAAGTTCACATGAATCTAGGTCTTATTCGCTGTTCGTTTCAGTCCTGGTAAACCAGCTTCAGCCTCGACACCTTTTTAATACACTTTGTATAAGTTTCGCTTCACTTCAATATATTAGATTAATTGTTTGATTGATTTATTGATTTTGACAGTATTTCTTCTCGCCAAAGGTTACTTTATATTTTGAGATTAGGAAATTACGTTCATTGTACATTTATATTTATATTTTTTGTGCAGTCGTTTCTTTGTTCTTTTTTTAAAAATTTTTTGCACACAGTATTATAATAAGGAGTATGCTTTCAAGTATTCATATCTAACACTAATAATTATATAGATTCAAGTAATTATTTCCTTTTCATAACACTCATTTGTTCGCACCTATATTTAAGGTTTCAAGTAACTAATAATTCTTTGAAAACAATCATAGCTTCCAGAAGTTATTCTTAATACAAATAATTTAATCATTTTGGAAGTATACGTGGTGTAATGGTTTTACATTGCGCTATTCTTTCTCTGGCTATGGGTAAATAGTAGGTCAGACTGCACTCTTTAACTTTGGTATGGCACCAGATCTTGGAGAAGGAAAACCGAATTCAAACTTGCTGAACTTCGCTAAAAAATTGGCCTGTATCGTATCCTGTTCGTGCTGAGGGATTGGGTAAATAGATATACCCACCTTTCTTTAGTTCATTTTCAAAACCAGAAATATGGTGGTCCCTATGGGAGTCGAACTCAGTTAACTTGTCTCAGTAACCATCATTGCAGGCGAAACTCACTCTGTTTATAAAACTAAGCGTAGTTGATTGATTAATTGATTTTAACGGCATAGAAACTCGGCTAGGGTTATTTTATTCCACGAGGTAATCGACTCGTGTTGATTGTACCTAAATATATACATTTTTCTTTAGCTGTTTCTGTTTGTTTCTTTGTTTAATGGCATATCAACTCTTTTTAGGTTATTTAATGCCAAAGCCATTCTCCTAGAACAGTGGTGGTACTATTTAACCCATAGCTGGGAGGATAAGGGGGTTCATACCTTTCCCAAGGGTATTTGTCCGAAAGTGAACGTAATAGCGCGACTGGAGTACGAACTCACGTACTACGATTCCGCAGTCCACCGCTTTAACCATTACTCCACCTGGACACTTTAGCTGTTTCTTTATGAAATATTTTAAAACAGATCTATTTGGCGCATAGGTGGCACTCTAACAGGTCTTACCACTTCGGGTCAGAGTGTACCTGGAAGTTAAATGGCAATTAAAGAGTACTCCATACTCCCTAGATTTCCAAAACTGGAACCAAACTTTCAGAAGTAGTTTAGTGTCATGCCCCCTTTTTGATGGCGGTGGTGGGGGGCTGTAGAAGTCATACCTCCCTACAGAGGATACAGTTAGTGTATTCTAAGCCCCATTCACCTAGGCATTTAGCATAGGTTTTGAACTGATACGCTGCGACAAGTATGGGACTCTATAGACCGATCGTACTGCGCCATCCGAACTGATTTTTAAGACTAGTTTATCAATAACTACATTTTGTCGAGGTGTCCGTGAAAACGAACGAAACTTTTTTTTCTTCTTGTAGTTTTTATTTACTGTTATTCCAATAGTTAAAGTGGATAATCCATCGACAATGCGTTTTTTCTTTTGCTGACATTTCAGCTTATTGCCATTTCTCAGTGTATTCGACCTTTTAACACACTTTTCCTCCTTTCAGTTCGAGGCGATGACTGTTACAACGTCTAAATTAAGAAAAGCCAGCGTAGGCAGAGCACGTGAAAAGACCTACTTGACGGCTATTAATGTCAGAGGCCTTTGCTTATTTGTTGCGAATAAGGAGTGGAACAAACATGTATTTTCTAAAGGAAAGAAAACAAAGTATAGAAAACTGAGAAAACTGAGAAAATGCACAGTAGAGTACAGTATCTCAAAGTCGAGTAATTTCTTCGAAGGAATACTAGAGTGCACATGCGTTTATATCAGTGGAAAACTTTCCAGGAAGTTGATTTAAGTAACCGGAAAATATCGTCAATCAAGATAATCTGGAGACACAAGAAATTGTCAAATATTAATCAAAGAAAAATTGCGAATTATTAGTGGGATTTACGTAATACATTTAAAGTTCATAATTCATATATGATAAAATATGCAGTTTTAAATAAGCGGGGTTTTGAAAATTCTTTCTGTATCCTTCGCCAAAAAATAAGAATCTACAACCCCAAATAAAAACAGTTCATCGGGTATTGCTCCAAACTGTATCTGATCACTAGACTCCAGTCCTGGATATCTTGGGGTATGGAGTAATTCTTCATTTCCATTATTCCCGGGCCCACTTGAACCCAGAGTGGTAGTATCTGTTTGGGTTCCATCTATGAGATCCCAGCTGTGAGTTTATTAATACCTGTATTATTTATTAATACCTGTTCTTCTTCAAGGATAAATAACCCATGAAGGTTGATATGCCATTGAATAAAAGAAACTAAACCTCTATGGAAAGTGAATTTTCACTTTTAGATATAAGAAAAATGGCGCCAATCTAGACTTGGTTAGAGCTGCACTTGTATAAGTCAAAGTTTTGTCAAAATTGCTTGACTTCAAATCAAAAAGTAACGAGACTGTTGATCAAAAGTATCGAGTCCGTGGATCAAAAAGTATCAAATCCGCTGATCAAAAAGTGTCGAGTCTGCGGATCAAAAAGTATCAAGACTGCCGATCAAAAAGTATCAAATCTGCTTATCAAAAAGTATCCAGTATGCTGATCAAAAAGTAGCGAGACTTCAGATCAAAAAATAACGAGACTTCAGATCAAAAAGCATGGAGACTGCTGATAAAAAAGTAGCGAGAATTCAGATCAAAAAGTGTCGAGTCTGCGGATCAAAAAGTATCAAGACTGCCGATCAAAAAGTATCAAATCTGCTTATCAAAAAGTATCGAGTCTGCTGATCAAAAAGTAGCGAGACTTCAAATCAAAAAATAGCGAGACTTCAGATCAAAAAGCATGGAGACTGCTGATAAAAAAAGTATCGAGAATTCAGATCAAAAAGTGTCGAGTCTGCAGATCAAAAAGTATCAAGATTTGGCACTGATTCAACCACACTTATCACCCGGTCGGTTGGGATTTAGAATACATCGACTGCATCGCTCGCAGAGGTTTAAGACTTCTCCCTTCAAAACCCTCAGGATGTGACACTAAACTGCATCTGAATGTGAGGCGATAATTCTTGAAGTCTACACTCCCAGGTCCACACTGAACCGGTGTTGTAATATCTGTTAGAATCCTATCTACAGGTCAAATAAATCTGGTTATAAATTGTTCATATTCATTAGCACTGTGTAAAAAAAAAACCTCTTAAGAAACAACGACACAAAAATGTAATTATGAACGTACAATGAAAGAGATTTCATAATCTCGAAGCGTAAAATAACCCATGGTCGGTTTATATGGCCTTAAAATCAATGAATAAGTCAATTATTTTCATGAGCGAACATTTATAAGCGACAGCATCACTCTGGATGTAAAGTGTGAATAAAACGCTTCGAGACTTAGATTCTAAAATCTAAATGAAAACGTCCACAGTTCCAAAAGTATTTGCCCAAAAGTGAACATAATACCACGATTGGAGTTCCAACTCATTTACTCCGAAGTCGCAGCCCAGCACATTAGCCACTAACCCACAGGTACTCCCCTACTCAATACTAAACGTGCAGGTAATACAGTTGAATTATAGTAAATGATCACGTGCTCAGGTTCCAAAATAACCGTTCCACCATGTGTGGGATGTGACATAAGGTCAATTTGTCAAGTAGAATACAACTGTTTTGGTTTCAGATTTTTCCTTCTCCAAGATTGGTAGCCTTAACAAAGATAAAGAACTTATTCTGCCCAACGATTTTCTTCAATACAAATATAGGGCCTGCTAACTTTCAAACCCGAGTCGTCCCCTTATTTCTGCCTGGTGGCAGAGGAAGGAACCAATCCGTTTCCGCTTGTTTTTTTCTAGTAATTTTTAATTACTGTAGTCATTCACCCATGACTGGCTGACCTATAAGGATGCTTTCATGTGACTCACCAGAGACTCTCTGTTTTTTCTTCCTCGTATTTTTATTTATCTCCTTCCCCAGAAATTAGACGCCATTTCTCTTAACAACTTGGACCTACCATATGTTACACATGGAAAAAGTTAAAAATTGCCCAACTCTCCATGATAAGAGTTCAGCTAGGGTTTGACTACTCCAATTCCCCTTGGTAAAATGGGAGAGATGAATCTCAAGGACAAGATTCACAACAGCCAACACGTGTAGGAGTCCATAGAATAACGTAAGCTGCAGTATTTGTTCCACGCCCCACCGAACGTGAAAGTGTGGCACAAGGCCTTTTTTTGGTGGATCCGGGCGCAGGGCCGTAGCCCACACGCACCCGGCATTTCCCAAAAATGCCTACGGCCCCGCCGGGCGATCAACCTAACCTCCTGAAGGGGGTAATAGCCTGGGGGAAGGCCCCCTGAGGCCGTAGGAAAAATCCAGCTACCGAGACACACCCGGCCAGATCCGCGCCGCGGCCAGCACAGCCGGCCGAAGTGCTACCCGATAACTGAATCAGCAAAAAGCTGCTCCTATAAGAAGCTGCTCTTCACCTTCTGAATAACGTAAGCTGCACCCTACAAAACATCAGCGGTGTAGCCAATGACTTCTCATTTTACAAACCATCTAAATACGTCGAACAAAACTTGCCGGAGAGGTAAGGCTGAGGTAAGTAAAATTGGCGATCTTAGTCGAGGATGACTTGAAGGCTCCCATTTCAAATAGCTACAACACCAATGTGTAGGGGACGGCGCTACATTCCCTAAATTGCTCCACTTGACCCTAGATCTTTACCTTATAATGCTGAGTATTAAGCTAGGCAGTATCAAGTACCATTTTTTGAGTTTTTGGTATGACTCGACCAGGGATTGAACTCCGATCTCCCGGACCATTGGCGAACACCCTACTCATTAGGCCAATGGATGAACAGATGCTACACTTTAATCCTAGCCACTCCGCCTCGCCCCCCAAAAACGGTGACATAGATTTTCTTTCTGGTAGATCTGTCTGATAGCGAACATTTGATTTTTTAAAAATGGTTTTACAGTCACTCTAACCTGATGCAATCCAAGCCTTGATTATATATCTGGTGCAAACGGGTACATTGGTTAGTGTAACGTAATCTCTAACTAAATAATGATCTATTTGAACTGTTTGCACCGACCAAAACAAAAACAAAACAAAACAAAAAAGTTTCACACAGTGCAAATCGCTCCTGCCTTCACTTTGCTCTCTGGTTGTAGACATTCAATATGAATGTCTGTAACCTTTATCTGCTTCCATTTAAAAACATTTGATACTTTATAAATTATTTACTATGCCTGATGGACCAAATAAATCGCGTTTTGTATAAACAAAGGATCGTTACACTGAAAGAGCATCATGATTGTATTATAGAATTTGGCAAGGTTTCTTACTGTTTGAAATGATGATGAATGCCAGATTTTTGGTGGCTGGGTTGGTCGATTCAACAGACTGGAATGAGATATTTGATTTGAATGTATATGCTAGGTAAATTCGATTGTATCGAAGTTAGTTATAATTCAGACCAATTGAGTCAGACTGTTATTCAGACGTAAAGTCCCATTCACTGAACCCTAAAAGCTGAAATGATCAACCGGATATTCAAAATCGTTGCACCATTGAAGTACAAAGAATATTTCATGGCGAATTTTCTCTGATGAGAAGATATTTTCAATTTTGTATCCACTCGGAGAAATGAAGCATCTCATATTATTTGTCGCATTTAAAGAATAATTGAACGGGAGTTCCCTTACAAGCGCACGGCTTATAAATTACATAAGTGTTTGATATATTCGGATAGGGAGAATACTTAGTATTTTGGGGAAATTAAAACCGTTCAAACCCTGTTCGGAGAAAGGTGGGAGAAATAATCCGACTCTCGAGAAGAGATGAAAAATCTCAACACACGGAGAGACGCATGCACATAGTGGCAAGCGTTCATGGACGTATGAAGAAATACGCATGCACGTAAAGGTAAACACACACACACACACACACACACACACACACACACACACACACACACACACTCGAGCACGTATTGGGACTCATTCAAAGAGAGTAGATAAAATAATGGCGGCAGTCGAAAATATTTTAGGTGCTTCTTTCGTTTGATGATTGATTCGATTCATGTAACTTTTATTTGTGTGATGAATAACTAGCCTTTGTTTATATTGGATGCACTTGTATGGTTATATATATATATATATATATATATATATGCGCATCTATATACATGTATGTATGTGTATTTGTGCAACATTTACTCGTTAAAACTTATTTGGTTAAAATTAAAAAGTAAAGTTATTTTTTGTCTACATATTCTTGTTTTGATCCTTTCAAGTTGCCGTGTGGATGTTATAATATCCGGTTGGAATTATCTAATAAACCTTCCGTAATTAATTGGTTTCCAGGTACTTTCGGACCTATCTTGGGACATCATCAGGTGGGTGTATATTGCAAAAGCGATACAACCTTTGTAAGTATTAAGCGTTTATAGTTTGTCCTGGTGTTATATTGAAGCGTTTTCTTTTAAAATTTGGTTCTAAAAATAGCAGCAGTAGCTAATACTTTTGAGTACATTAATAGTGGATTCTGAATTAACTTTATTGAGGTTAGAATTTTTATTTCTGATGTATGGGGTTTCAAGAATCGGTATTCTTTGTTTACTATTTTGTAGCTCAAATATTGTTGTGTTATCGGTAAGAATTCATGCGAACAAAAATGACCCTTCTGTTTAATCATATATATATATATATACGGACACTAGCCCTGGAAAAAATATGGAATTAACATACTTGCTGGATGTTCACCGTGTTTTTTTAATTTAATAGTAAATAAACTAAAAAATAGAAAAAGTTGTAAAACAGTTTTCTTTAATCGCTGAACATTATAGCGTCATGAAATACAGGGTGTCTTAATATAGATGCAACCCATTAATATGATAATGATTTATTACTGAGACAAACACAATAGAAGTCATTTGGAACACGTCGTGTAAAAATGGCATCTTTTGAGCCAGAGATATCAAATCAATACTTTTTAAAAAGTATTATCATATCAGCTTTAAGGACATGCAATCTTTTTTTGAGTTTCTTTTTGCATTAATAAATCATTATCATATTAATGTGTTGCATGTATTTTGAAACATTTTTTAATTATTTTGTATCCAAATAAGTAGTGACGCAAAATATTTTTCCTATCTTGTCTAAGACATTGGGATCGAGGATTAATAGTTGTTATAGTATACTATTTTGAAATCTGAAACAAAAAAGAACACAACATTATTATTAGTTGAGTTATTAGCAGTCACATGGGTCCATGTATATTCTGACACCATGTATTCCTAATATATATATATATATATATATATATATATATATATATATATATATATATATATATATATATATATATATTTATTCAAAATGATTTCTTCCATAACATGGAGATGAAAATATTAAAGAATAACACAATATTGAGGAAAAAATAAAATCATTTATTCTAGTTTAATACCTACTCCATTTTACGTGAATCCCAGTGTCAAGGGCAGTATTTGACATCTTTATGACAGTTGTAATGTTTTAAATCTGTACTGTTTGATAAGAGCATCAAGCTCTTTAAAATATATCATATATTTTGGACAATCACTCGCTCAAAACATTTTAGTTATATATATGTATATGTACAGTTTGCTATATATATATATATATATATATATATATATATATATATTAAGAGTTTTCAGTATCATTGATATAGCATATATGTCTAAGCTAGGAAAGAGTTGATACAGAGTCAACTTGGATGATCACATAATGTCCACGCTATACTAAATTATATGCTCAACCCCATATATATATATATATACTCAACCCCATATATATATATATATATATATATATACTAAAAATTTAGAATGTCCATGGTTTGGTAAAATCTAAAACAGCAGTATATTCAATGAGAAATGAAAGTTTTAAATAAACAAAACGTGTGCAAAATACAAAAAGTATAAGGTAAACATAACAATATTAGTAAAATGAAATAAATAAGAAAAAAAGATTAATCACTAAAAATTCCGAGTTTAACGACTCTGATCATTAGGCGAATTTAGTTGATACATTACCTCTTTTAGCAAGTAAATTATTCGGACATAAATTTAGTTGCATTATGAATTTAGTTAACTTCAATATATAGCGATTTATAGTGTACCACAGATGATGTGTCTCGACAAAAATTGCCTGATGAGCAGAATACTGAAAATTAGAATTCATCATCATCTTGTGCCACGGATATTCCTGACCGTCTCTCGCCACTCCACCCTATCATTCATCGCTTCTGGTAGGTCCTTGGGGCTACATCCCGTATCTTCACAGAGCTGCTGTATGTCGGTTTGAGCAGGTCGCCCTGCTTTTGCTCGGCCATGTGAGGGCGTCCAAAGGAGAACATCACTTATGAGCTTGTCCCTGCTTCTCCAGCAGTGTCCTGCATGTCTGGTTCATTTAACTTTGATAGTTTCCATAACGAAAACTATCAAAGTTAAAAGTACGAGTTCGTAATTGTTTTAAATAAATATATATATATATATATATATATATATATATATATGTATTTGTATAATCTGATGAGGAAATCCAAGAGGTAGGAGTATCCAATTTGAGTGCTCAATGTCAACGGCTATTGATGTATATTTAATTTGGGATTAAGAATACATCAATACTCAACGAGCAGAGCAAAAAGCTCTTTTTATATAAAAGCAAAAGAAAAAAATTCACTTCCTTGTTGCCATTATAAATTTATTTCTGGTTGAGTAAAATATATCTTACAATAGTTTTAAGTAGAGTTTAAATTGCGATTTCTTTTAAAAGTAACCATTTTTTCGGTCACATCTCGTCAGAGAAACACTGTGACTGATTTATATATATATATATATATATATATGTAAATTTGTTTTTCTTTTTTTGTTGGTCCAAAAAGAGAAAAGAAGTAAATATGTCAAAGTGAATTGGTCCATTAAGAGATTTATATTTTTTTAAGAATTATTAATTCGTTCTTACATACGAGTATGTTTCCAGCTTGTTGCTTTCATGAGAGAACATTTTGTAATTTACGAGGCTTTTTGCTTAGATGTGGCACAAGGCCATATGAATGGCGCACTCAATTAGACTCGAACTACGAGTGAGTTCGAGTCTCATTGGTTGCTCCATTTTTATTTACCAGATAACTTCGGGGTTTTCACTACATGGACTGCCTTATCGACTCAGGTTCGTTGTGAAAACGCCATGTCTCGTAAACGCCGTTTCGTAAATCTGTTTTTTTAATAAAACAGGCTTCTCCATACACATCACACATTATTCTTTAAATTTCACAGAGTTTGCATTTCTTAGCTACTAAAAATTTGATGACAGACCCCAGTTAAAGCTTTAAGCGCTCTGTCACATTTGCTGCCATTTTGACTGGCCTCAAAACAAATATTTTTGCGAGGTTAAAATAATCTTTTCTATAAACCAATTTCAAACAATGTAGAGTTTACAGTTATGGAAACATTCTGAAAAAAGATTTATTTTGATTAAAAAACCTTATTCATTAAATGACCCTTGAACACTCACACACAAATATAAGTAAAGTAAATTTGGCGATCTTAGTCGAGGGTGACTCAAAGGCTCCTTTTTGAATGGCTACTACACCGAGGTGTAGGTGTTCCCCCATTCTCTGGATTTCTCCACTTTACCCTTGATCCTTACTTTATAATGCTGAGTGTTATACAAGGCGGCATCAAGTACCATTTTTGAGTCTCACACACATATATAATACATTTAAAAATTCAATTATTTAAACAGCCTCAAATTAACAAAAGAACATAGATTAAGCTTACTGAAAGTACAACAAATACAAAGCCTATGTTATCGTTCTGTTGGAATTTCTTGTTATGGAGTTGTGAAAGCAGGTTTCATTTTAAATGCTCGTGCATGTATTTTGTGAAAGTCTGACATACAAGCGGCTAATAATGCTCAGTGTATCGAGAACAGCTTCGATGATATACATTATCATTACTCTCTTTTGAAACTATGTTGCGTGATTTTAACAAAGAAAAAAATCAAGTCCACTTTGAAAATGGACTAAAAGTATGTTTTAAAACTCTTGACCGACGAGTTACCAATAGACGTACTTAGTAATGTTTAATTAAATGTGAATAATTATTTTACTAAGAAAAATGATTCATGTTTTTGTTTGAAGTTTTTATATCTAAATGCTGTACGACTTAGCAACTCGAACTCAGGGATATTTATTGTGTATTCTTAAAGATTCCTTCTCTGTTTAAGACGTTCTTCATAGTCCAGTTTTCATGGTTAAAATTTCATAGCTCCATACCAAACATTTTGCCTCAGTGCGGGGGCGGGGAACAGGCAAATACATCCCAATTATTGATATATATATATATATATATATATATATATATATATATTTATCCCACCCATCCACCAGTCAAGCAAGTTTGAATGCATAATTTTCTTTCTCCAAAACAGATTACTTTAACAAAGAAAAAAAAACCCCCAAAAACAAACAAACAAGCAAACAAACAAACAAAAAACAAAGTCAAAAAACAACAATCTTTCATACTATATAACCATAGCAAGAGAAAGAACAATGCATTCGTGCGAAATGAAACACAGATTCGTCCAAGATTGGAACTCGGGTCATTGATTGCATTTCCTACTAACATAAACGTTGCACTACAAACACCTCTATTGTTATTAATGTCTATTTGGTAATGGGCTGTAATATATCAAAATGGATACTGTGATATTGTGGCTAAAAATTACAGATTTTACAAGTATGAGTTGCACCTCGTCTGGTTGTTGGAAGTTATAAATTTGAAGGACAATAGTGAACCGATTAGTAATGGCAGCAAAACGTTCAGAGATAATTTGATATTTTGGAGATCTTCGACCATTGTTCCAACTTAAATGTCGCCTGAGGTCATCGGCCAATTAGCAATAGCGGAACACTTGTAAATAAATTCAATTTAACCGGGGAGAGACAATATTAGACGCATACGATTATATTTTCAGATTATAATGAATGTTTTGGCCTGCAGGTCGCAAAGGAACCTCCGGGTTTAAGTGATAGCTAGAAGGATTTTGGCAAAAAAAGAAAAACCCAACAAAAACAAAAAATAGCAAAAACAAAACAAAAAACAAAAACAAAAAAACAAAACAAAAACAAACTAAATATGAAGCGTTTAATTATATCATTGAACAAGACAATATTTATTGATTGACTGTCGATTATTGAATGATGACATTTTAATTGCTCAGTAAACACTCACACTCATTCACGCTGCACACCACACAAATATTCTCACGCATACTCATATCTTCTTTATACATATACACATTTATTTTCATTCATGCATTTTTGTTCGAGCATTTATTTTATTCACAGATATACAAATATGAATCACACACACACACACGCACACAAATATATATATAAATTATTTGATTAGCATAATATAAATACACTGATGCCACACAAACACGCATATGCATATTTTCTTTATTCATATACGCAATTATTTTCATTCCTGCATTTTCGTACGAGCATTTATTATTATTCACAGATATACAGATATAAACTATATCTATCTATATATCTCTCTCTATATATATATCCACAGACAGACTGTTTCGTTCTATCAGAACTCTTCAGTGCGGCTAGACACGCAGGACACTCGGAGCCGGGATCGAAACCCGTCCAACTTTACCTTAGTCTGTGATTCAGACCACTTGTCCACCAAGAGGACCACGTTAGCTAAGGGAATTTTAAGGTATTTTTATTTTTAGAAACAGCAGCAGCAGCCTTTGTTTACATTTTTTTATACCCTATCGGCTACCAGAGTGCTCAATTCTTTCGAAGAGGGTTGCATTACGCTAGCGACGGCTGGCAATTCCTTCGCCAGAGAGCTCAATCACCATGAGGGAGCATATATATATATATATATATATATATATATATATATATATATATATATATATATACATATAAATCATTGAATTAGCGTAATATAAATACACTGACACCACACACGCACATGCATATTTTATTTATTCATATACATAATATTTCATTCATGCATTTTATACTTGCATTTATTTTTATTCACAGATGTGCGCAGAAGAATTACATATATACATATAAATATAAATATATAAATATATAATTAAATGAGCATGATATAAATACACTAACGGTAATGCTTATATATATATATATATATGTATATATATATATATATATATATATATATATATATATATGCATGCATATATATATATATATCTATATATATATATATATATATATATATATGCATATATATATATATATATATATATACTTATTTATATGAATTGGTACATAAAACTTCCTCGTGTTAAATATTGTTTCGATGGTTAATTCTCAAATTTATCTTGAGTTTTGCATAAATCACAATCGTTAATATATATATATATATATTTTTTCTCTTAAAAAAAAAACAACACACACACACAGTCGGTCACATTAAGATGATAAATTTATTTTCATATAAATATAAATATATATATATATAAATCAATGCTCTAAAATATTAATAAGACTTCTTCAGATCAAATAAGAAATGGATTAAAATAATTTTTTCTCACATTTACAACCAGATTAAGACAAAATTAAACAAAACCTTTATTTCTCCTATGTATTAAAGCAAGCCATAAACCTTCAACTAACAATAAGTATCAAACTATTATGGTATGTAAAACAACATCTGGTTTCATCATACTTCAAATTACATTAATAGAGTAAGAATTACTAATATAAATTCAATTTCTAATCATTTACCAATTTAATAAATCATAGTTATTCATTTTCTGTAATTTTGTAATTTGGGTAGGGCTTACCATAATTAACATTAGTTTTAGATTTTTTATTCCATTTTAATGATAAAAATTGATATACTAAAATTAGATTGTCTGAATAATTCTTTTTATAAATGTTTGAATTTTTTACATGTAACTGTAACATGTAACTGTTAATTTTGCCTCTGTTCAATTTGAAATATGATTTAACCGCGTGTTGTTTTACATACCATGATAATGTGATACTTATCATATTTACCCAACCCCTCCGCTCGGGCAGGATATGACACAAGGTCAATTTTTAAGCGGAGTTTAACAGGTTTGAATTCAGAGTTTTCCTTCTCCTAGACTAGTTGCCTCACCAAGGCTGACGAACCTAGTCTGCACTACTATTTACCCATAGCTGGAGGGAGAATAAATGGATTCATACCTTTCCCAAGGGTATTAGTGCTATGTGAAATGCAATCAGTCTCGTCCAGGATTTGAACTCGTGTCGCCGTGTCCATTTCCTACGACGATAACCATTACACCAAGGGCACTTCCAAATTTGATAATTTGATACTTATTGTTACTTGAAGGTTTAGGCTTGCTTTGATACGTAGGAGAAATAAGTTTTTTTGCGTCTTAGTCTGGTTGTAAATGTGCGAAAATGATTTTAATCCATTTCTTGTTTGATCTGAAGAAGTCCTGTTAATCTTTTTTCCGGGACACGGTTGCTCAGTCGACTGGGGCTGTAGAATACACCGACTGCACCTCTGGAGAAGGGTTAAGACCTCCACACAACCAGTGTTCTGGATATGACACTAAACAATCTGATGATAAGGTTCCAGTAATACTGGAGTTTTGGGAATGTGTAGTACCGCTTCATTGCCATCGCTCCCCAGTCCACTCAGGCCCGGAGTGGTAGCACCTGATAGGGTCCTATCTCTGGGTCAAATAGGAGTAATCTGCGTACTTATGCAAAACTAAATTACTTGAAATAGAACTGGTTTAATATTTAAACTGCGTACTTACGCTAAACTGAATTGTTTAAATTAGAACTGTTTAACTAGACAGAATAACTTGAAATAGAAATGTTTTTGACAATTTAACTGTGTACTCATGCTAAGCCTAATTAATAGGTTGATATGTCATGAAACCAACCAACCTTGTGCCCTTAGTCATATCGGTGAAAACTGACAGTCGACAAGCACCGTTGAGTTTGTTTTTACGATATTCCAACTTAAATTCACTAACACACACACACACACACACACACACACACACACACACACACACACACACACACACACACACACACAGACAAACTCACACCAACACCCACACATATACGTTGTGCATCCAATAAGTTTCCTGACTTTCATTATACATGCATTTAAAATTGTCGTAGACTCTCGAAAATTCAGTATGTTATTGCTATACATCTTATGAGACGACTGGCCAATTTTTATGATTTTAGGTTTAAATGAACAGCTACAGCAGGAATTAGAATACACCCTATAAATGCCTGATTGTCACAGCTGGTGAATTTCAAAAATGAATTCTGTACGTGAGGAAGAACGATATGCGATAAAATTCCGTTTTAAACTTGGAAAAAATGCCATGCGATGAAAGCTGGATCTATTGCTATGACCCAGAGACCAAGAGACAGAGTTTCCATTGGAAGCATGTTGGCTCTCCCAGACCCAAGAAGGCCAAACAGAGCAAATCCACCCACAAACTTTTGATGATGCCTTTTTTCGACAGCACTGACATGATCTACATGCACTGGGTTACCACTGGACAGACAGTCAACAAGGAATACTATGTTGAGGTTTTAAGCGAGTTCAGCAAGAGATTCCGCCAGAAGAGGCCAGGACTCTTCAAATCGGGTCAGTGGCATTTCCACCAGGACAATGCACCAGTCCACAACTCCATCCTTGTTACAGACTATTTGACAAAGATTGGCATCAAGACAGTTCCTCAGCCTCCCTATAGTACAGAACTTGATCCCTGTGACTTTTGGTTATTCCCTAAGCTCAGAGGCAGTCGTTATGAGACAATTAAGGAGATGAAAGAGGCTGTGAGGAAGGTCATTGACACGCTCACACAAGAGGACTTCCAGGGAGACTTCCAGAAGTTGTTGGAACGGTACAACAAGTGCATTGCAGCCGGAGAAGATTACTTCGAAGGGGACTTGGGTTTCATGAGTGTACTATTAATAAAAGTGCCCATACGAAAAAAGTCTGGAAACTTATTTAATGATCCTCATATATATATATAAATATATATATATATATATATATATATATATAAATTAACACAAGGATAATACTGCTTGCAGGAATCGATCGACTTAATAAATATTAATTCACACACACACACACACACACACACACACACACACACACACACACACACACACATATGTATATATATCATGATAACCCAAGGATGATACTGCTTTGAATCGATCGATTTAATAAATATCAATTTCCACACACGCGCGTGCGCATGCATGCACATGCCCATCACCTTCTCTGGATATCTTCCCCAGTAGAACTTAGGGGTGTAGTTACTTTTGTCGGCAGGGATTTAGTTTTTAATGGTTATATTTTGAGTTATTTTGAGGGGAAAATAAATCAACTCTGTTATATAAGCTGCATACAGACTACTTTTCATTTTGTCAAAGTGTCATTTTGTCAGTGTTGTCCCATGAAGAGATATACTTAAATATCTGCAGAAATGTGTGGAGTGTACTCACTTTTGTGATACACTGTAACTACCAATAGTCAGAGTAGCTAATTGCTATTTGGTAAAGTATGATGAAAATTCTTATTGGCTCCTGCTTTCCACAGTTATATCAGACATATTTCATGTATGTTCAAGTGATTATGATCAGTACTTACAAGCGTCCTTATTAGCATCAACTAGAGAAAGTACTTACGCCCCATTCCTATGGCCTTTTGCTACATCGAAGCAAAAAGCTTACTTAGTAAAGTGCTAAGAATATGAACAAACACAAAATTTGTTTTTATTGCTGATGATTTCTCGGGTCTTTAAGAATTGTAAGTAGGAAGAGCTTCAAATGTACTTATTTGTTTATTATTTCTTCTTGATAAACTCGGATGTTTGACTATTCGAGCTCCTTGATCGATTTGATTTTCGTTTCAGTTTCTTTTTTTAATGGTATATCAACCTCCTTAGTTTTGGAGGTGCCCGTGGTGTAGTCGTTATCGTCGTAGGAAATGGACACGGCGACACGAGTTCAAAACCTGGACGAGACTGATTGCATTTCACATAGTACTAATACCCTTGGGAAAGGTATGAATCCAATTATTCTCCCTCCAGCTATGGGTAAATAGTAGGACAGACTAGGTTCTTCAGCCTTGGTTAGGCAACTAGTCTAGGAGAAGGAAAACTCTGAATTCAAACCTGTTAAACTCCGCTTAAAAAAATTGACCTTGTGTCAAAACCTGCCCGAGCGGAGGGGTTGGGTAAATTGTATCAACCTCCGTAGTTTATTTAATACCAAATCCATCCCTGTAGAAGAATAGAGATGATATTATTTAAACCCATAGCAAGAAGTATTAGTGTGTTCATATCCTTCCAAATGTTTTTAGTTCAAAAGTAAATGTGAAAGCTTGACTCGCTTACAACTATGTCCATTGAGTTCGCCCCTATGCTACGGGGTGTCCTCCTTGATCGATACTGAACTGGATTTTAAAAGGATAAAAGAGTAGACTTTTGATTTAAGAATTAAATGATATTAAATATTTTTCTCTAAAACAGAAATCACAACTGCAAAAAGATTGCAAAATATGCACATTGATTGATTGAATGATTAATTTTAACGGGCGTGTCAACCTGTCATGGGTTATTTCATGCTTAGAATTTAGGAAATCATATTCATTATATGTTGCATTTACTCCTTTTGTGAGTTGTTTTTCGATAGGCTTTCTAACATTCAATCAAATACAAATAACTAGAAACATCTATTTGACTCATAAAAAGCATTCTAAGGGATACTACAACTCCGGGCCAGAGTGGACCAATGAGCAATAGCGATGGAAAGGTACTCCACACTCCTTGGCTCTCCAGGACTTGAGCCTCGCCATCATATGCAGTTGAGAGTCATATAGAGGATACACCCTTTTAGGGTGTTTGGTTTCTTTGTTTAATGGTATATCAACCTTCGTAGGTTTAATGCCAATGCTCTCATTGTAAAAGAACAGCTGTGGTAATATTTAACCCTTAACTAAGAGGAATAAGGAAGTTCATACAAGGAAAACTAACAGCGTATCTATTTCCTATTGGATCTGATTAAGTCCTGTTAAAAATAATTTTAGTGTATTCATCTGATCGCACAATCCCGATCAGATGAATAGACCTTGTGTTAATTAAAAAGAAAAAAGAATACAAATACTGTGATCTTGCCTGTGAGCTGTGAAATATGGAGGTGAAAATGATATCAATTGAAGTTAAGTCGTTTGGAACGATCTCCAAGGATTTGGAAAGTAGACTGGTCGAATTGGAAATCACTGTAAGAATCACTACAGTCGAGACTACATTACTTTTAATATCAGCTAGAATATTTAGTAGAGTCCTGGAGACTTAAAGGGACTTGACTCCAGTAAAAAAAACCTACAGTTAAAAATGATATGAAAAACTCACCAGTAGTAAGATGATAATCACACACACACAAACACACACACACACACACACATGTATATATATATATGTGTGTGTATATATATATATATATATATATACATATACATGTATAAATCTATCTTCGAGGGTAGGCTGAAAAGTTTCATATGTTGACGTTACATTTTCTGTTGATGATTTTTTTCGACCAATGGGATCCAACCACTGCAACACCCATAGAGGAAGTATGTGAAACCAAAAAATAAAGTTCATTTTGTCTCATTCCAAGAGCGTATCTTGGCCAGTCAATGAAGTAGTTTTCGTTGTTTGTTTCTGCTTCTAAAATCTTTTATTATAAATTCAATAAAAGTCTATTCGATAAAATCGATATATTAGTTTCGAGGCGGGTCTTTTTTTTAATGTTTTAGTTTTTATTGATCCATACAAGCAGTAATTATTATGGAGACAGTTATGTCTTTTAAGAAAATTCGATTTTTCTACATTGCTGAGTGGCACTTAACCATGCAGGCCAAAATCCCTAAAACTTCTGCCCCATTTGCAATCATGGATTCTAGTATACGTATTGATATATGTACGTATGTTTGAATAACATTTGATTAATACAAACAGAAAATACTTGTTTAGATTACAATATCGATTTTTATTTAAACCATTGATTTCATTCATCAATTCTTATCAATACTTCACATCAACAAACATCAAGTTGAGTGATTAATATATATATATATATATATATATATATATATATATATATATATATATATATATGAAGCCACATCGCATTTTATATTTTTGTACGTTATAATAAATATTTACATACACTGAACAGTTGTGATACAACGAAACAGTCTGTGGGTGACAAAATATACGCTCCCCCACGAGCGTTGAATACTCTGGCGAAGGAATTTACAACTGCCACTCGCATAATGCAAAGTTCTTCGAATGAATTGAGCACTCTGGTATCCGGTAAAGTATAAAATGTAAACAAACGAAAGCTACTACGTAATAATTCCCGAGCTGACTTATAATTCCCGAGCTGACGTGGTTCGCTTGATGGTTGAGTGGTATGATACTAAGTCTAACGTAAAGTTTGACGAGTTTCGATCGCAACTTCGAGCGTCCCACGTGTCTAGCCACACTGAAGAGTTGTGATATAACGAAACAGTCTGTCTGTGGATGACTATATAGATATATACATGGGGTAGTGACTGTCGAAAGGCATATGGGGAGGGGGAAAACTGAGCAAAAAAGTGTCTATTTCTTCATCATTGCTTGTCGGTCACATTATTTTCCTCCGATGAGACGTGACGGAAAGGAAGGATAACCTTTTTTAGATTTTAAAAGTATTTTAAGATGCATACGGTTTTTACAGCCGTTTTTAAATTAACGTAACGTAACACAGGATCTTTATATATATATATATATATATATATTGTAGATTGCACCTGGAAGAACAATTTAACATCATTAGCTTTTCAAACTACTGCTTAAAAGGTCGGAGCTCGTGTCGAAATGCCGCTATGACAGGAAAGATTTTTTTTTCTAAATTTGGAGTAGATTATATCACATGACTTGTTGTATTTTACACATGTGACTACCAAAAAGTACAGCAGTACTCAACATCGAATATTTCGAACACGTGAATTACCAGTTCAGCTTGTGATCGGAGACGTGAAATTTGTAATCGTGAGCATTAACCTACCTCGTTTATATATACATATATATGTTTTTAATATATATATATATATATATAAAAGAAAAAGTAAGACAGTTTTAAAGAAAAATTGGCATGTTTTGCAAGAGTTATAGCGACATCAGTATGTCGATGAATTAATTACTAAAAACAGAGTTACTTTAAGGAGGAGAGAAATATGAAAAATTATGAATAGCGCATAAACATGTGAATTAATTTTTTATGTTCTAATTTTTATTTGTATCTGTTAAAAATATTAAAAAACCTAACCTCATTCTCTTAAACATTAAGCTCTGATACTTTCTACATATATGATCTAGCTTTTCTTTCCAACATTCTAAGAACTTAACTCGAAGAACTTCTTAGAAATTCCTTTCTACTCACACACATTATTATGTCGGTGTATAATTCTTTTTCTATGAGACGGAAGAAGGAAAGAAGAAAGATCTTGTATATTACTAAACTTAGAATACCATTTTGCCTAACAAATTAAACTACGGTTTCGGTTTTGTTTTTGTTTGGGTTGTTGGGTTTTATGGCGTATCAACCTTTGCAGGTTATTTTACGCCAAATCCATTTTTATGTAAATAATCTGTTCTATTTAAAACATATCAGTTTAGCATAAGTACACGTTTTAATCGTCAAAAACATTTCGATTTCAAACTATTCAAGCAGTTATATGTAACAATTCGGTTAAGTGTAAATACAGTTTCAATGTCGAAAAACAGTTCTATTTCAAATAATTCAGTTAAGCATAAGCACGCAGTTTAAGTATAAGTACAGTTTAATTGTCAAAAAACATTTCTATTTCAAGCTATTCAGTTTACTCAAACAATTCAGTTTAGCATAAGTATGCTGTTAGTTCTATTTAACTCATAGATAGGGCCCTACCAGATGCTACCACTCCGGGCCAGAGTGGACCTGGGAGCGATGGCAATGAGGGGGTACCCCGCATTCCCCAAAGCTCCAGCACTACTGGAACCTCACCATCAGATTGTTTAGTGTCATACCAGGACACTCGTGTGATGGGGTCTTACCCCTCTGCAGAGAAGCAGTCGGTGTATTCTACAGCCCCAGCCGACTAGGCAATCTACGGTTTCATCAGCACTGCCTGTTCAACAACCACTTGAATGACTTTGTCAATGAAATCCTTGAAAAGGGGAAGATTACCAGAATTGAGGCTATGTTACATAAGTCCCAAGTACGCTGAGCAGGACATGTCTCCAGGATGGGTAATCATCGCTGGGAGCTCTCCATTATTCATTGAAACAGAAGGCCATCTCTGAATCGATTCAAGGACTGCTTGAAAAATGCTCTAGTGCCTGTCACATCGACCACTGCCTATGGTCCAACCAAGCTGCGAACCGTAACACCTGACCTCTCCCCAACAACAATATTATCTCCTCCTATTGTTTAAAAAGTGATCTACGAATGTTGTAAGAATGGAGAATCGAATATTCTACCTTTTAAAGAGTACTTCGGAAACAGGACTTGATCTCGGTCACCGGCACTTTTCAGCCAAAGCATATTTGTAATATCTTCTGCAGAATCTGTTTGCCCAATACCGAACCTGCTAGACATTTAAGATCTGATGACAGCAAGCACAGGCTGGTTTTACACTGGTCATTCCTTAGCAACCGATGGGTAATTCGCATCATTTCTGTGACAATGTATTTGTAGCAGGTCTGAGAAAAAACATAGGAGTTTGCAGGGATAATCCTAACAGCAAAGACAGGTATTTTTGCTTATCCTTCATGCAGCAGTGCTTTTCCGGGTGAATTTTACCTGAGGAGCCATATACGTACATACGGGTGGTCTTTGCAGGACTGATCATAAAGAAGTGACAGCTAATACACACACACACACACACACACACACACACACACACACACACACACACACACACACACATATATATATATATATATATATATATATAAGTACTAACAATAACAAAAATCAATGCGAAAACGAAACGTTGGCAATAAAATTAGAGTGCTCGGATACTCGTTAGCAGAGCAGTAAAAAAAATCAACGAGATAGTTATTCACGTTCTTGTTGTTGCTTCTAGAATTTTTATATTAGTAGGAATATATTAATCTCTAATAATATGATTGACTTGAAAATACATTAGTTGAAATTGAAGCAGCTTTTGATATAGTCCTTAGAAATAAATTGAACTCGTAAATAAATCCTAAAGAAGCTTGTTGGCATTTTTCGGCGATTTTTAAAAATAAATATTATTCTTGCTTATTTCGTTAATCGGAGATGAAACAATGAGAACGCAAAATCAAAGACTAAAATATCCGGGTTAAAATTCAATGCTTTTACTTTTCTTTTATCCTTTGCCTGTATCTTCTTTCTCTTTTCCTTATTCTTTCCAATCTTGTTTGTCTGTCTGTGATTTTTATCTAAACGTTATACAAGCGTGGATTAGTTTCATTTGTGTAAGAGGAAGAAAAATCGCAGTTATTTTTCGTTGCATTATCCCTTTTATCTTTCTTTTGCTCTACGATTCCATCGTTGCTTTTGAATATTTATGTTTCCCTTTGTGTTACAATCTTTCTCTCGTTGTCTTTTGATATAAAGATATATCTTTCTTTCCTTTACGTGGTTTACTCTTCTCTCTATGTATATGTAGCCTACTCAGTTGGTATTAGAATACGCTGACTATATTACATACAGAGAAGTAAGACCTTTACAAAAGACACTAAACTAAATATTATATTGAGGTTCTAGGGAGTGTGGGGTACTTCTTCATTGGCATTACTTCCAGGTACACTCGGACCTAGAGTGGTAGTATCTGTTAGAATCCCATCGATGAGTCAAAGAGATCAAGGGGAAGTCCTCGTAGCGTTGTGACTAAAGTGCTAGACTGTGATATCGTAGTAATCGAGTTCGAACATCAGCTGTACTATTACAATTACTTTTGGACTTATGCCCTAGAGAAAAGAATGACATCTCTAATCCTTCTGCAAGTAGGTAAATGGTATCATTGCTATGCTTCTGCAAGAATAGCTTTGAATTACCCACGAAGGTTGATATGTCGTTAAACAAAGAAACCAAATCAAACTAAATGAAACGAAACCAAATAGATCTTTAAAATTTTTTTCGTATTTCATCGGACAATAATTACAGAAAACTATTAATATGAACGTACAATGAATGATTTGCTAACCTGAAGGCCTAAAATAACGTAGGTAGGTTGGGATGCTGTTAAAATCACTCTCTCTCTCTCTCTCTCTCTCTCTCTCTCTGTATATATATATATATATATAAGGTGCCTTCAATAAGTTTCCAGACCTTTTTTCGTATGGGCACTTTCATTGATAGTATACGCATGAAACTCTAGTTCTCTTCGAAGTAATCTCTTCTGGCTACAATGCATTTGTTGTACCGTTACAACAACCTCTGGAAGGCCCGATGGAAGTTCTCATGTGTGAACGTGTCAATGACCTTCCTCACAGCCTTTTTTCATCTCCTCACTTGTCTCATAACGACAGCCTCTAAGTTTTTCCTTGAGTTTAGAGAATAACCAAAAGTCACCGGGATCAAGGTCTGGACTATAGGGAGGCTGAGGAACTGTCTTGATGCCCATCTTGGTCAAAAAGTCTGTGACAAGGATGGAGTTGTGGACTGGTGCATTGTCCTGGTGGAAATGCCACTGGCCCGATTTGAAGAGTGCTGGCCTCTTCTGACGGAATCTCTTCCTGAACTTGCTTTAAACCTCAACATAGTATTCCTTGTTGACTGTCTGTCCAGTGGGAACCCAGTGGATGAAGATCATGTCAGTGCTGTCAAAAAAAGGGATCATCAAAAGTTTGTGGGTGGATTTGCTCTGACTGGCCTTCTTGGGTCTGGGAGAGCCAACATGCTTCCACTGGGAACTCTGTCACTTGATCTCTGGGTCATAGCAATAGACCCAGCTTTCATCGCAGGTCACCAGAGCATCAAGAACTCCGTGGTCAGAATTGATCAGCTTTACCATCTTCCTGCTGTCATGACAACGTCTTTCTTTCTGATCATCTCTGAGCACCCTTGGGACAAACCTGGCGCAAATCTTCCGCATCTTCAGTTCTTCGCGAAAGATTGTGTGTACAGTTCCCACACCGACATCAAACTGTGCACTATAGACACACGACGGTTCATATCCATGAAATTCTTTATTTGGCCCATCAACTCTGTTGTATTAACTTCCTTACTGCTCCCACACCTCTCATCATCCCTCACAGACTCCCTGCCTTCCTTTAAATCTCTTATGCCACTCAAAAACTGATGCTCGGTTCATGCAAGATGGTCGAAAAGCAGTCGGAAGCATTCCATATGTTTTTGTGGTATTTTTCCAAGTTTAAAACGGAATTTTATAGCATATCGTTCTTCTTAAGTGTCCTCACGTCTAGACTACATTTTTGAAATTCACCAGCTGTGATAATCAAGTTTTAGTAGGGCTTATTCCAATTCCTGCTGTAGCTGTTCACTTGAACGTGAAATCATAAGAATTGGTCAGTCGTCTCATAAGATATATAGCAATAACATTCTGAATTTTCAAGTGTCTAGGACAATTTTAAATGCCTGTGCAAAAAAAAGTCTGAAACTTATTTAATGGCCCTCGTATATATATATATATATATATATATATATATATATATATTCTTTTTTCTTTAATCGAGTTTTTATTTCTATTTGTTTCTTTTTCCCAATATTTCAGTTTTTTTTATTTCTAAAACTCTTTCTCTGATTTTATTGTCGCCTACCTTTCCTTTTTTTATGCCCCATTTTTTCCTCGTCCTACTCCACATGTCCTACACTCTCAGCAATTCCTTCCTGCTCAATGCCATATAGAGTAACTGATTCCAATTCAGAAAACCTGAGAAACGGCCAAATACCACCTTCCCATTCAAGGGAGTAACGCGTAACACTTTTACAAAAAAGAAGAATAATAGTTTAGATATTTATTTAGCCGATGCCGGGTAGACATCCGAGAGAAATCTAACGTGTCCAATAACGAAGACAGAAGCAAACATTTTGCCTCGGTATATGGATCGATCCGTCTCAAGGCTTACAAAGTAAGTAAAATCTATTCGTGTAAACAAAAAGCATTGACAGCTGTTCTCCCAGCTGTGGGCTTCGTTTTCTATCACTGCAGTCAGTCAGCTACAGAGCTTTCCCTTTTCAGCGTTCTCCTTTTATCCTGAAGGACGCCATGAATACTCCGATAAAATCAGTGCCTCCTTCTCAGGAGAATTTCACATAATTGTGTTTGCCAAACCATACATAGCTCACTCGATATCTCTTTTGAAGCAAACCTGCAAGTCCCTTGTTTTCACTTTAAGAGTCATGAAAGTGAGTGCTTTTTTGTGATAAAGGTATTTGTCGTTCCTATTCTTCCCAAAGAGAACAAGTGACAACCACTATCTTCTTTCTCTTCTGTTTTTTTCCTACTTTCTGAGATTTTCGAGATTTCCGTCATAGTATGTTAATGACTCTTTTCCAAGTTATAGACAATATTTAATTTGTTCTTCTGAGAAGCAAGATCTAAACCAGTCGAGTGTAATAATCATTTGACCTAGAACATAAACTGACCGTTTCTATAATGTTCGCCTACTCTGAGCCCATTAAGAAAATCTATTTAGATTAAAGTCAGTACATTTAAGATTTTATCAGGCATCAGCAATGTTCTGTCCAAAATTCAACCCAATAAATTTCCCTTTGCCAATTTGAGAAGAGTTATTAAATATTCCATTATACCTTATCAGTTGACCTATTTTCTTCCTATCTCATTTGAGGGCGGATTTTAAAGTCAATATTTCTAAAAACTTTGCCCGAGTACTTATTTGATTTATTATTATTATTTTACTCCTTTTTGAGTATTTCACATCAACGTTAGTTGATGGTTTCTCACTAGAGTTTGAATGACAGCAAGTTTCCTCAAGTCTCCTGGACTCTTCTCAGTATTCTATCTGATCTTACTAATGTTGTAGTTTGAATGGTCTCCACTGATCCACTCATTTCCAAGTCCTCCAATCCCTTTATTAATCCTATGGTGACTGTACCGAGAGCACCAATTACAATTGGTATAATTGTCACTTTCATGTTCCTAGCAAGGTCAAGGCTCTTATTCTTCTTCTTGTTTTCTTATGATTTCACTCTATTATCAGCCAGGATTGCAAAGTCCATAATTCGGCAAGTTCTATTTTTTCTTGGTGATTATTACTAAATTTGGTCATCTGTCCGAGATTGAGTGATCCGTTTGTATCTCAAAATCCCAGAGGAGTTTGTGCGTCTCATTCTCCAGGATAAACTCTGGGTTGTGCATATACTATTTTTTGCATGTCAAAAGATCACCTTTCCCACCCAGTCATGTCTTATATTCTTTCTCTGCAAATTTGCTGGATTCGCTCAGCATGTGATTGATGGTTTCGTCTCTGTCACATAAGCTACGTCTGCTGTTTTGTTGCGTCTTATCTATTCTTGCTTTATTATTATTATTGTTCACTCATTAGAGCTTTTCACATCAGTGATAGCCGATGGTTTTTCACTGAGGTATGAGTGACAGTAAGTCTCCTCAAGTCTCCAGGACTCTTCTTAGTATTCTGGCAGTTCTCAACAATGCTGTCGTTTGGATGGTGTCCACTCGTCCGCCAACCTCCAAGTCCTCTAGTCCCTTTAGTAATCCCTTAGTTATTGCTCCAAACGGACCTATTACAATTGGTATAATTGTCACCTGCATGTTCCACAGTTTTTTCAGTTCCCTAGCAAGGTCGAGGTACTTATCCTTCTTTTCACATTCTTTCAGTTTTATTCTGTGGTCTGCCGGGACAGCAAAGTCGACTATTTTGCAAGTTCTCTTTTTTTTGTTGATTATTATTAAGTGTGGTCTCATCATCATCATTATTATTATTATTATTATTATTATTATTATTATTATTATTATTATTATTATCAAAATGCAGCCGTTATATGAGTGCTGCACAGGAATTAGAGGACATGAAATAAAAATTGAATTATTATTCTTTTTGTATTCAGAGCTTCTAGGTTACATAAAGGTTACAAGTGTGAAAGACAGCGAAACGGGTTCAAATTCTTGCTCAGACTATATTCCCCTTGTAATTTGAAAAGGCCCAAACGGGAGGCTTAGAAAATGTTAAAAAGATGTCAGGTGTTAATTAGAAACGGGAAACAAAAAATTTGCCTTAGTAGAATTAGATATCAAGTTATTTCTTATCCACCAAATTTATAATATTATTATTTGCAAATAATAGTCTCACTAACTCTAAACTCATTATAAAGGTTGATTGAAGAAAAACACTTTATTCTAAGATACTTATAAATTATTTCTTGTAAAAATATAGTTAAGAAATAAATTATTATAATTTAACAAAAGAGAGTTATTTTCAATCGCTGTATATTGGACTACAAATAAATAATTGATTATATGTATTTGAAATAGATATCATATACATTGGACTGCTAATTACCAACTGATTATATTGAATTATTTATGAACTACTAATTATATATGTTTATATGTACATATTGATCTACTAACAAACTTACTAATTATATAAATTTGACTACTAATTATATTCATCAGGCAACTAATTACATACTAATTACATACTAGGCTCCTAATTGTATATATAGAATTACTAATCAACAATCAATTAAATATTTAGATATATTGGACTCAACGATCTGAGTTCAAATCCTTGAAGAGGCTGTTTGGATCCATCTTCTAAACCTATAGGCAAACTAGTAGGCCAGAATAGGCTCTTTAGTCTTAGAAAGCAGCTGGTCAAGTAGAATGATGAACTGTCAATCAAAAACACGAGGAGTGCTGTTCGCAGTTTTTCCTTAACAACTATAAACAGATGGGGAGGGTCCTCGTGGTGTAAATGGTTAAAGCACTGGACTGAAGAATCGTAGTAAGTGAGTTCGAATCATAGTCGCATTATTACGTTCACTTTCGGACAAATAGCTTTGGGAAAAGGTATGAACCCCCTTATGGATTAAATAGTACCACTAGAGTTCTTCTTGAAGGACAGTTTTGGCGTTAAATAACCTAAGAAAGTTGATATGCCATAAAACAAAGAAAACAAACTTATAAACTTGTGTAGTTCCGATGAATTAATGATCATCATAGAATCTATGGAAGAGCATTATTTATTAATCCCTAATCAGCAGCAATCAAGTATTAAATGACATTTGAAAATACATGCAACTTAAATATATATATATATATATATATATATATATATAAACTGTTGATATTTGTACAAAAATAGCCTCGAGAAGTTATATTTTTGTATCATTATTTTTGTATTTAAACCTCTGGGACGTTGCTCTTTTTAAAAGTTTCTTTGAGCTGGTAGACGATAATAGTTGAATTGTCTCGCACATTTGTGAAGGATAAAAATTCAACATAATTTAAGAAATCTTTTCCCACATAGATTGTTAAAATACATTTTCAACCAATCAGAACCATAAATAAATCAATGCTCTTTTAATCTAATTTGAAGCCTGACTAAAGCTTTGTAAGGACAAAATGTGAACAACAAAAAGGCTTGGAAAAGCTTTATTATGCTTAGAATAACTGATACACGAATTTTGAGATTTTATAGTTAGGTACTTAACTAAAACCTTCTCTCGCAAGGGAGGTAATCGTAAAATATGAGAGCTTACTTTCGATTACTTATTACAAGCTTATAAATCATCATCATCATCATCATCATGTCGTGCTGGGAGCACGGATATCCCTGACCATCTCTCGCCACTTTTCCCTATCGTTCATCGCCTCAGGCAGGTCTTCTGGACAACATCCTGTATCCTCACATAGTTGCTGAATGTATCTTCGTGCTGGTCGTCCTGCCTTTGCACGGCCATGTGTAGGGGTCCATAAGAGTACATCACTTATGAGCTCGTCCCTGCTTGTCTGGTTGGTCTAACTTGAATAGTTTTCGTGATAGGAGGCAGGTGGCCGTACAGTTGGTGTCTTGTGGGGTGCTGCCGCCAGGACTTGTTCAAGATTGCTCGCAGCATTCTTTTGTAATTGCCGTCTAGCTTCTTCTCCAGCCGTTTTCTTAGAGTCCATGTTGTGCATCCATATAGCAGTAGTGATAGAATAACTATATAAAATTATAAGAATCGTTTCTATTTCTCGAGTGAAAATCTAACATTCTATTTCTTCAAGTTTCTTCTTTATTTCAAAATGGTTTAGTTATTTTTCACGTGAGAAAATAGGTGTTATTGTTATGCCAATCCTTCTGATGTGATTTCATATAAAGTGGTTAGGGAATCACATTAATTGTACCGTCGTATTTACATTTTTGTATTGTTGTTTTTTAAGAGTTTTTTTTTGCACACGGTTCTATCGAATACGAATAATTTTCAAAGAGATAAGATCATAACATGTATTGCCACTTAGCTTTGTTTGTTTGGGTTTTATGGCATATCAACCTTTGTTGGTTATTCAATGCCAAATCCATTTTAATACAAATAAACAATTCTATTTCAAACAATTCAATCCAGCACAAGTACACGGTTTAAATGTCAAACACATTTTTATTTCAAGCTATTCAGTTTAGTGAAACAGTTCAGTTTAGTATAAGTATAGTTTTTTGGTTTATGCACAGTTAAATGTCAGAACAGTTCTATTTCAAACAATTCAGTTTAGCATAAGTACAGTTTCAAAAACAGTTTCATTTAAAACAATTCAGTTTAGCATAATTACGCAGTTTAAATGGCAAACAGTTCTATTTCAAGCAATTCAGTTTAGCATAAGTACACAGTTTCGTTATTTTAACTCATAGCTAGGACCCTATCAGGTGTTACCACTCCGGACCAGAGTAGATATGGGAGCAACGGCAATGAATAGGTACTTCACATTTCCAAAATCTCCAGCAGACTGGAACCTTACAATCAGATTGTTTAGTGTCATATATCTAGGACACACATTGTCGGGGTTTTTACCCCTTTGCAGAGGTGCAATTAGTGTATTCTACAGCCCCAGCCGACTGGGCTATACAGTTCAGATTCTGAGTGGACCTTGGAGTTATGGCAGTAAAAGGATATTTCACAATTCCCAGAGCTCCAAACCCAGAGCCTCACCATCAGATGCAGTTTAGTATCATACGCAGGACACTCGTTTTTGCCGAGGATTCCCGAATTGAATATATTGTTTCACGTGTGGGATTATTTTATACAACAAATAACTTTTTTCCTTCTTTCTTTTGTCAATATTGATATGATTTAATTTTTTTTTTGGATAGTGAAGCGGGGATAAACACAAGCATACTAAACTAGAGTGAACGCAAACGAAAACATTATACTATGATTATTAATATACACACTGGACTGTAAATTAGATTATTCAATAAAGAGCATTTTAATGATATTGCTCAAATAGATATCTCGATAGAAGATTATTTCAATAGAATAAAGTTATTGACGGAGTTTATGAAGCTAAAACTCATCATATTATGTTCGATGAAGAATTAAATTGGACCAGATATGCAACTCTCAACTGCTATGGCATATTGCAATCTAAAATATGCATTTAGGTCAAAGATTTTCTTAAGTAAGTCATACTAATTAAAATTAACTGAAACTTCAGACTCAAATTTAACTATGATGGTGTTTTACAATAATTAACTGAACAACTAAAAATGAATTTAAGAAAACTGACAAAACAGATGTGTTCGTTTTACCTTCAACAAATGAATATATTAACAAAAAATATATTTAAAAAATTAATTATTATTAATTTTATATTTATTAATTCGTAGTATTAATATTAAATATTGCACAGTACTACTTTAATGTTAATATAAAAACCACAAAGCATCTATTTATTTATACAACGGTATTTGAACTCATAATAACATTTTTGGGTATTTCACGAGAAATAAACTTGAAATAGATTCCACTTTTGTGAAAATCAAATGAAGGACTATCTTAATTTGTCTGTGTAAAAATCAAATTAGATTCTAAGAATTGTGAATATGACCAATATGTCTAAAGGCACCCTCAGAAGGGTGTAGACATTCTTTCCTAGAATATCAGCTAAAGAAATGAATAGTTCGGAATGATTTCTTTTGGTAAGATTCTTTATTTGTTTATATATATATATATATATATATATATATATATATATATATGCTTTAAGAAAAACAACGAAACCGGTCACATAGGATTATAAATTTATTTCAATCCTGTTACGCATTTTTGAGGTTTTCAAAAACACGAAAATAAATTCATAATCCTATGTGACCGGTTTCGTTGTTTTTCTTAAATAATTTATTGCTCTGTATTATTGGTACATTGAGCTCTTTATCAGGCAAATTTTAAATATTCATGCTTGAATAACTTCTTGTCCTGATGGAATTACTCCCAACTCCGGTTTAACTGGACCAAAAATAAATAAATAAATAAATATATATATATATATATATATATATATATATATATATATATATATATATATATATATATATATATATATCGGATATGTAAGTAAATGATTGAATAAAACGCTAAGATTCAAATTGATAAATTTTCTTTCTATAAATTGAGTAAAAGGTTTGTTGAAAAATAGTATTTCTTGTAAGTAAAGATAAGATTAGTCAGAGGATAAATATTTTAAGAGAGTAAGTTCATGCATGAAATGAAGCAGTTTGCAATTGTCTAAATCTAATTGATATATTTTGAATGTGTAAACAATCTTTGTGTGAGTATGTTACAATATGAGAGAGAAAGTATATTTATGCGTTAATGAGTAAGTGAATGCAACTAGAATTCTATCAGCAGGGAAAAAGTTTAAATAATTAATATTACAAATTTATGTAAACAATATTTTCATTCAGCTTAGAAAAACTGAGCAATAATGAAATTAAATGAATACTTGGAGGAACATAATGTTTCATTTTCATTCAAAAGAAATAAAATTAAAAAAAAATTGACAAGACCTTGGGAATGGATTAGAAAATCTTCTGAATATTTAATCTATTTCATTGCTTATTTATAAAATTGGAGTAGGCTTGAAATTATCAATGGAATCATTTTTATTTATGATCCCAATTGGTTAAAAATATAAATGATTTCTTAAAAATTTTAGGTTTTGTTCCTTCAAATTTTTCACAAGTCAAATATTGTCGTCTGCAAATCTCATAGAAGTTTTAAAATTAGCACGTAAGAACTGATTGGTAAAAAATACAAAAATCCAGATACGAAATCTACAGCTTTTCAAGCCTATTCTTTACACAAAAATCAACGCTTTTTTAAATATGGAAATTTGGTAATTTTTCATATATTTATAAATATATATATATATATATATATATATATATATATATATATATATATATATATATATGTGTGTGTGTGTGTGTGTGTGTTTGTGTGTGTGTGTGTATGTGTGTGCGTGTATACATATATATATATATATAGGCATATATATAATATTTTTGCCTGATGATTGTGTGATCCATCTGAAATTTCAAGATACGGACTTTAAGGTTTCGGAATTTCAATATTTTGGCTTTTAGGCCTACACTGCCATAACATTAAGTACTTATTTATACATTTTTTGTTTTATATATTTTTTTCTCTGATGATGTTTACTAATTACGAAATATATATTATGTTTAATAATTTAGAAATATGTATTAAAACCATAATATAAGTTTATTCCTTTGATGTTATTTTGCTGGTTTCTTGTTTCTTTTTATTTCTTTTTATTTCTTGCGGAATTGGGCGGAAGAGTACCTTTTAATGTAAGATCACGCTTCTTTGATGTGGTTAGATTTTTATCATCATTTATCGCGAATAAAGACAATTATATTTCTTTCTTTTTCTTCGGCGTTTTTCTTTTCTTTTCTTTTCTGTTTGATAAGAAACACACGAAATCAGAAATTGGTTCATTATAATGTAGACAAAACGACCTACGAAAGTGTTTGGTTCTAGTTGTAACGGCGATCCATAATGACATTTCTTCTTCTATTTGGGAAGGAGTAAAGGATTCTATTTAACATTTCCTTTTCTTTTCATTTCAGAGCTGTTGTAACAATTTTTTCTCCGTAATATAAAGAATTTAAAGGATAAAAAATGGTGTGCATCGCGAACGTAGACCACACCAATATTTTATTCTGTTGCAAATTAGACTGAAAATTGCTAATTCTTAAAGTTAGAACATTTTAAGTGAATTGTCCTATTAAAAATCGCTCTATGATGTGTCGTTTTTTCTGGGTTACGGTTATATACTTATAGTAAGGAAAGATGTTTTACCAATGCTTTCTTGTAAAAATTAATGATTAAATAACTGAAAAGTTAAGACATTTTTTTTTGGCTTATAAAGCAGTTGTTACAAATTTTCAAGTCATTATTGTGCAATGGAAAGTGCAATATTTTGTACGTATCTTGAGCTGAGATAATCATATTATTGGAAGAAAAACACAAAGGTGATTGTTTTCGGTCTAACTTTATACTCATCGAATTTATAAACATTTTCTTTTGCTTAGACTCACTGTCGCTGCGTTGCACTTATTCACATAGCCAAATAATCCTACGCATGCGCAGATCAAGTTTTCCATATTTATGGCTTTTTACGTGTGCACGTCATGCTAATGCAGATCAATAAGTTGGTATATAGATATCGAATAAGATGCAGCTACATCGAAAAGAAAATACGACCTGCTGAAGCACGGACTGCACATCTGCAGATTAGTGAGATATGAAGTTCTGTATGAGCTGAGCTAAAATTGTGTTGTTTGGTGGTGCATCTAATATAGAGTACCGTGACTTCAGTTGTGACAATTGTGTTAAGTGAGAAACCGAAAATGAAACCAAATAGCAGGAACATCAAAGATAAATAAGTGAGTTTTATCCTTTAGTCAGGTTCAAGGGTCATTTTTGTAAACTGTTAATAATAATAATAATAATACTGTAGACCATAAGGAGGCCAGTGATACCGATTGTATTTGGTGGGTTTAGAACTGTTCCTGAAGGGCTTGGAAAAAAGACTGAAGGAATTGGAAATCAAGGAAAGAAGCGAGATCATCCAGACTTCTGCTATGTTGAGATCGGCCTGAATAATGAGAAGAATCCTCGACATTTGGGGAGACTTTGTAGTCACTCAAACTCCAATGAAAGACCATCAGCAAACGCTGGTGTGTAAAACTTCGCCAAGAGTTAAACAATATACCAACAATAGGGACACAAAAGTCTGCTTGGTTAAAAGAATCTATCTAAGAAGAATAAAGAAAAGGCATTCCGAAATATTATCATTATGACTCCTTGAGTTTTTCATATCAGCCTTAGCTGGTGGTCTTTCACTGGAGTTTGAGTGACAGCAAGTCTCCTCAAGTATCCGGGACTCTTGGTATTCTGGCCGATCTTAATAATGCTGTAGATTGGATGGTCTCCACTCATCCTCTAATTTCCAAGTCCTCCAGTCCTTATATCAATCCTTTGGTGACTGTACCAAGAGCACCAATTACAATTGTTATAATTGTCACTTTCATGTTCCACAGTTTTTTCAATTCCCTTGTAAGGTCGAGGTATTTATCTTTCTTTTCTCTTTCTTTCAAATTTGTTTCAAAAACAAACTGCAGCGACAACAATAACAAAACAAACTACAAATGAAGATGAAGGAAAACTCTAGTCAACATTAATAATAATAATTATGATATTGAGTGATAGTCAACAACAACAACAAAGAGAGAACCTGACGAATAGTGGAATTAGCTATACCTGCAGAATACAAAGTAAAACTAAAAGAAAGTGAAAAGAGAGCTAAGTACCAAGACCTTGCTTGAGAAATGAAAAAATATGGAACATGAAAGTGACGGGAATACCAATTGAAATTGGTACGCTAGTTACAGTCATAAAAAAATTTCTACAGGGACTGGAGGACTAGGAAATAAAAGGAAAGGTGGAAAACATTCAAACTAGAGGATTATTAAGATCAGCCAGAATACTGAGAAAAGTCTTGGAGACTTAAGGAGGCTTGTTGTCACTTAAACTCCAGTGAGAAACCACCAGCTAACGCTAGTGTCAAAAAATAAAATAATTATAATAATAATAATAATAGTTGACATAAGAAAAATAACATAGATACTTGGCTCTGTGAATAGCTGAAAGGGGAATTTGGATTTAGATGATTTATTAATCTAATAGTACCTAAATTTTTTATATCTACCTGACGACAGAGATATAATTTTCTTTGTGCTTTCCGGGCATTATGCAAATTACGGACAATGACGTAATACCTACAATGTAAAAAGACGATTTCTTTGCCATCAGGAATCAACTTTAAAATATCCCTTGAAGATAAAATCGCAAAATAACCGAGAAATATCCTCACGGGCGAGGTTCTTTAATAGACGAAATGACAACGAATATAAAAAGACAAAACCTTAGAGTCAGAGAAAACCGTATTCAGCCTAAAGTACAAACAAAAATGTTTATAGCGTGTCGGTATTAAAAGTTCAGTGCTAACAGCATTTTGAAGGCTATATATATATATACATATATGTGTGTGTGTGTGTGTGTGTGTGGGCTTGTGTGTGTGTTGTTGCTGTTCCATTGGATTTTATGGGATATTAACCCTAATAGGTTATTTTATACCAAACCATATATATATATATATATATATATATATATAAAACAGTTTAAAGATATTTTAAAACGAGCCAGAGCTAATTTGATTGCACACAGATGGTTTTAATTATTGATTCGTAAAATTAACAATTTAATTTAACGTCAGTCATTTGCACTCAGTTATATATATATATATATATATATATATATATATATATATATATGTTATTTGGATGATCTATTAAAAAAGATTAGAGCTAATATAATTTCACACAGTTAAATAATTTCAAGTATTGTTATCTAACACTAATAATTCTATTTAATATTACTTAATTGTTTATACACGGTGAAGTAGTTGCAAGTACAATTTGATGGTAAATAAAACTTGTATTGCTACAGAACATTTATGACTCTATTCAACATTATCTATACATTTGCACACAATCAAATAGTTCTAAGTGTTGCTATGTAATGCGATCAATTCATTTTTGCACCCAGTTAAATAGTTTCAAGTATTCCTATCTAACATCAATCATGTCATTTAGCATTAATCATTAGTTTGCACACACTTAAATGGATTCAAGTATTGCTATATAACAGCAATAATTTTATTTGCACACAGTTAAATGGTTTCAGCATCATTATGTAACATTGACAATTCAACGTCAGTAATTAATTTGCACACTGTTAAATGATCAAACAATTCTATTTGAACCATAGGTGGGAACTTATTAGGTATTACTCTGCGGGTCAGAGAGTACTTGGGGAAGGGGATGGTACTCCATTAAATATTTTAGTGTCATATCTTAGACACTCGCTGGGAGGGGTCTTACCTTTCCACAGGGATGTAGTCGGTGAATTCTACAGCCCCACCACACTGGACTTGTGTGCATCTGTGCTTACGTATGTGTATATGCATGTATGTATACATACATTCATTAACATATACTGCCCAAATTGACAGTGGTAATTAACTAAGCTTTTTGCTTAGATGTGGCACAAGGCCATATGAAAGGGGCACCCAATGAGACTCGAACTCACCTGCCCAAATTGACAGTGCGTGTAACGCATATGTAAAAGAATGCAGACAGTTAAAAATTAACAATCTGATGGTAAACAAAACTTTTCGTCTGTAGGAACGCACCGTGTTAAACCTAAAGTTAATTAATTAAATGTTTTTACCATTTCAGTATTGAGGAGTCAAATGCACTCATTCACCCTCTCTCTGTCTCTCTTTCTCTGTCTGTCTGTCTGTCTCTCTCTCTCTATATATATATATACGTATGCAGATGCATCGGTATTGTTTGGAATAAGAACAACATCATTTATTGAATAACGCATTGAATAACTTGCATTATTATTTTGAGAACACGTCTTAAATTTCAACATTTCAGATATTAGATTTTGTATTTGTTAAATTTTTTAAAAAAGGAATAAAATCATCTCTACATTTGCCTACTATGGAGCATTGATTTTAAGGGCCAAGGTCTTTCCCAGTTTCAGCACAGAAAGTGGCGTCTTTAGAAAATATAATCTTCCTTATAAAATGCACCAACAAAACCT
>CAUZXS010000925.1:2500-10000 GCA_963585895.1 Sepioteuthis lessoniana
TCTAGCCATGGAACTCATTTTACGAGGTGCAGCAAATACGTCGGAAGGAGTAATGAAAAATGATCATCTGACTCTTCCTCCTTCCAGAGCTTTTATGGACGACATCACCATTCTCGTCCCATCCCAAATCTCTGCCAAATGTTTACTACAAAGGTATTATGACCTTTTCACATGGGCGAGAATGAAGGCTAAGCCAAAGAAAAGTCGAAGCCTATCGTTAGTCGGAGGATCTGTCAGGGAGATCCATTTCAAAATTGGGGGTGATAAGATCCCAACAGTCAGGGAGGAGCCGGTAAAGAGTCTCGGACGTCTTTATTCAATCCCACTGACTGATCGTCATAGGGGTACAGAGGTCCAGAAAATAGCTTTGAGGGGACTAAGATCAATTGATAAAACTTGTTTACCCGGAAGGATGAAGGCTTGGTGTTACCAACATGGTCTGCTACCCCGTCTCTTGTGGCCCTTACAGATGTACGAGATTGCGATATCTCGTGTTGAACGGATCCAACAGTTCAGCAACAAATACCTGCGTAAGTGGCTCGGAGTTCCTCCTTGTTTTTCGAAAGTGGGTTTATATACCAATTCTGGAAACCTACAGCTCCCAATATCATCACTGGTTGAAGAATTCAAAATTGGGAAAGTACGCCTTCACATGATGATGAAGGACTCAGCCGACGAGATCATTCGGAAGGCGTATCCAGAAATAAAATCAGGTACGAAGTGGTCGGCCGTTAAAACCGCCCAGGAGGCGGAATGCAGCCTACGAATCAAAGACATCATAGGCGTCACTCAAACCAATCGTGCTGGGTTGGGTAGCACGAGCAAAAAGGTATTCTTCAAAATGGACCCAAAAGGAAAAAGAGACATGGTGAGCGAAGAAGTCAGGATGTTTGAGGAAGAGCAAAGAAAAGCCAGTGCTGTTACTCAGGCCAAACAGTGTGCTTGGACAAAATGGAATGATATCGAACCAATTAAATTATCGTGGAAATCCTTAATTGCAATGGAACCACTGGCGATATCATTCCTTCTTCGCTCTACTTATGATCTCTTACCAAATGCGACCAACCTAAAATTATGGGGATATACCAATTCGGACCTGTGCTCGTCGTGTAAAAGTGATCGGGGTACTTTGCGCCACGTCTTATCTGCATGTCCACACTCACTTCAAATGTACACATGGCGTCATAACAAGGTATTAGAAGTGATAATAGAATTGTTAAGAACACAATGCGAGACAGCAAATCAGCAATCCATAACAGCCAAGGAACCCATAATTCAGTTTCTCAAGGAAGGTGAATGTCCTGTGAGGAAACAAAAAAAATCCTAACATGAAGCTACTGAACGGAGCTAGTGACTGGAAAGTTTCAGCAGATCTCAAGACATCTCTACAATTTCCAGTTCACATTATTCAAACGGAAAAGCGGCCGGACATTGTAGCATGGTCCGATTCAAAGAAGAGTGTCCTCCTCATAGAATTGACTGTCCCTTGGGAAGAAAACCGGGAGGAAGCACACGAGCGGAAGAAAAACCGCTACGAGTCACTGCGTGCCGACTGCGTGGAAAAGGGTTGGATATGCCATGTGATTCCTATTGAGGTTGGTTGTCGTGGTTTTATAGGACACTCAGTCATTTCGTTTCTTTCAAAAATAGGAATCACTGGCCGCAGTTTGAAAGTTGCCTCGAATCGTCTTCAGAACACGGCGCAATATGCATCAAGTTGGATTTGGTCGAAAGCGAGAAAGTTTTCAGCATGAAGGTAATACACGAGGAATCACCTTTCCCGTGTGATTACGTAAGAAACGGTTACTGTAAACGCGTAATAACATCAACCGCCGAAAGTAAACGCATTTTTTTTTAAATCACAAACTGCACTCAGAAAATGAAGATTAACGTCCAATGTAGTCTCTGCAATTAATGGATCTGGCATATATATATATATATATATATATATATATATATGATTCTCTTAATACCCTGTCCGGTGGCAAAAGCTGCTTGGTAGCGCCAGGGGTGGCAGTACCGCCTTGAGCTACCGAAACTGTGTTATCACCCCTGGATGGCGGCTGATGAGGATATGGTATAGCACGTGCTTTCACACGTTGTATGATGAAAATTTGAATACCAAGACTCTCTGGAAAGCAAGATGACTCTTTGGAAAGACAAGGTGACTCTCCAGAAAGTTGGAGTGACGTCCTGGAAAGACAGGATTACAACAAATATGAATAAGACAATTAAAGGAAAATGCCCTCAGGGTGTCTGTAGCGGGGAGGGAGAATATATCACCCACCATACTTGCTCTAACGGTAACGAACTGGATATGGACCCGGCTACAACGTGTGATTGCGGCAGAGAATTCAACAGCTTGCGAGGGTTACGAATCCACAAGGCACGCTGGTGCAAACAACGTAATTCTCCTGCAGGAGAATGTAAATCGATTGATGGGCTTATGAACCAGGAATACCCCCACAGTGTTCAAGGGCCCATTGTTAAGCGACAGCGTCCTGGAGACATTCCTCACAAGCCAAGAATTCAGTGGCCCAAGGGTAATCAGACAGCTACTTGGACAAACTTAGACCAGGAGCTTTCTTTTTTGCTCAACACCCATCTTAAGGGCCCCATTGATCATCAATTGTCATCTTTTTGTAGAGTTACATATGACGTTTGTCTGGAATGGTTTGGTGCAGTAACGAATAAAAAGGATAAAACCGAAGGAAAACGACCAAATAGACGACAGATACAGAAAGGAAAGCTAAGATCGGAACAGAGAATGCTGAAGCGCCGATTAAAAGAAGCCCCGATTCATGAGAGGCCGGAACTTCAGAATATCTTAAATGATATTAAAAAAAGGATTTTGGTGATCTCCAGAGCTGAAAATCAGAGAAAACATCGAAAGAAAAAGCGTCAGGCTCGGAGAGCATTCTACTCAAATCCATACGCGTTCGCAAAAAAGCTTTTCGTGGAATCAAAGAGTGGCAAGCTTGATGTACCGAAGGAGGAACTCGAGAATCATTTGAAGATGACATACTCAGATGATTTAAACGGTATCCCAATACCTCATCTAAGAGATTTACCAAAACCCCAAGAGCCAACGGTAATGTTTGATGATAGCGGGATAAAACCAAAAGAAGTTCGAGATTTCGTCCATAAGGCCCGCGCAGGTAGTGCCCCGGGCTTGAATGGGATATCGTACAAGTTATATAAAAACTGCCCACGTGTCCTCAGGAAACTCACTATCCTCCTTCAGCAGGCTTGGAAGAAGGCTATTGTACCACAGGAATGGTGTCTGGCCGATGGTATTTGGATACCAAAGGAAATGCAGTCAAAAGGTATCACAAATTTTCGCCCTATATCCCTCCTAAATGTAGAAGGGAAAATATTTTTTGGAGTTCTTGCTCGTCGTATGACAACCTTTCTGATGAGCAATCATTATATAAATACATCTGTCCAGAAGGCTGGGATACCTGGCTTCCCCGGATGTCTGGAACATTCACAAATGATATGGAACTCAATACTCTCAGCTAGAAGGGACAAAACAGAACTACATGTGATCTGGCTTGATCTTGCTAATGCGTACGGTTCAGTTCCACACCACTTAATCCGAATGGCCCTCGAATTTTTCAACTTCCCTAGAAAGGTTGAGGAAATCATAATGAAATACTTCAATTCAGCTTTCATGAAATTTACCGTTAAAAACTATACCACCAAGTGGCAGGCACTTGAGATTGGCATCATGATGGGCTGTGTGATTTCCCCACTTCTTTTCGTTCTAGCCATGGAACTCATTTTACGAGGTGCAGCAAATACGTCGGAAGGAGTAATGAAAAATGATCATCTGACTCTTCCTCCTTCCAGAGCTTTTATGGACGACATCACCATTCTCGTCCCATCCCAAATCTCTGCCAAATGTTTACTACAAAGGTATTATGACCTTTTCACATGGGCGAGAATGAAGGCTAAGCCAAAGAAAAGTCGAAGCCTATCGTTAGTCGGAGGATCTGTCAGGGAGATCCATTTCAAAATTGGGGGTGATAAGATCCCAACAGTCAGGGAGGAGCCGGTAAAGAGTCTCGGACGTCTTTATTCAATCCCACTGACTGATCGTCATAGGGGTACAGAGGTCCAGAAAATAGCTTTGAGGGGACTAAGATCAATTGATAAAACTTGTTTACCCGGAAGGATGAAGGCTTGGTGTTACCAACATGGTCTGCTACCCCGTCTCTTGTGGCCCTTACAGATGTACGAGATTGCGATATCTCGTGTTGAACGGATCCAACAGTTCAGCAACAAATACCTGCGTAAGTGGCTCGGAGTTCCTCCTTGTTTTTCGAAAGTGGGTTTATATACCAATTCTGGAAACCTACAGCTCCCAATATCATCACTGGTTGAAGAATTCAAAATTGGGAAAGTACGCCTTCACATGATGATGAAGGACTCAGCCGACGAGATCATTCGGAAGGCGTATCCAGAAATAAAATCAGGTACGAAGTGGTCGGCCGTTAAAACCGCCCAGGAGGCGGAATGCAGCCTACGAATCAAAGACATCATAGGCGTCACTCAAACCAATCGTGCTGGGTTGGGTAGCACGAGCAAAAAGGTATTCTTCAAAATGGACCCAAAAGGAAAAAGAGACATGGTGAGCGAAGAAGTCAGGATGTTTGAGGAAGAGCAAAGAAAAGCCAGTGCTGTTACTCAGGCCAAACAGTGTGCTTGGACAAAATGGAATGATATCGAACCAATTAAATTATCGTGGAAATCCTTAATTGCAATGGAACCACTGGCGATATCATTCCTTCTTCGCTCTACTTATGATCTCTTACCAAATGCGACCAACCTAAAATTATGGGGATATACCAATTCGGACCTGTGCTCGTCGTGTAAAAGTGATCGGGGTACTTTGCGCCACGTCTTATCTGCATGTCCACACTCACTTCAAATGTACACATGGCGTCATAACAAGGTATTAGAAGTGATAATAGAATTGTTAAGAACACAATGCGAGACAGCAAATCAGCAATCCATAACAGCCAAGGAACCCATAATTCAGTTTCTCAAGGAAGGTGAATGTCCTGTGAGGAAACAAAAAAAATCCTAACATGAAGCTACTGAACGGAGCTAGTGACTGGAAAGTTTCAGCAGATCTCAAGACATCTCTACAATTTCCAGTTCACATTATTCAAACGGAAAAGCGGCCGGACATTGTAGCATGGTCCGATTCAAAGAAGAGTGTCCTCCTCATAGAATTGACTGTCCCTTGGGAAGAAAACCGGGAGGAAGCACACGAGCGGAAGAAAAACCGCTACGAGTCACTGCGTGCCGACTGCGTGGAAAAGGGTTGGATATGCCATGTGATTCCTATTGAGGTTGGTTGTCGTGGTTTTATAGGACACTCAGTCATTTCGTTTCTTTCAAAAATAGGAATCACTGGCCGCAGTTTGAAAGTTGCCTCGAATCGTCTTCAGAACACGGCGCAATATGCATCAAGTTGGATTTGGTCGAAAGCGAGAAAGTTTTCAGCATGAAGGTAATACACGAGGAATCACCTTTCCCGTGTGATTACGTAAGAAACGGTTACTGTAAACGCGTAATAACATCAACCGCCGAAAGTAAACGCATTTTTTTTTAAATCACAAACTGCACTCAGAAAATGAAGATTAACGTCCAATGTAGTCTCTGCAATTAATGGATCTGGCATATATATATATATATATATATATATATATATATATATATGATTCTCTTAATACCCTGTCCGGTGGCAAAAGCTGCTTGGTAGCGCCAGGGGTGGCAGTACCGCCTTGAGCTACCGAAACTGTGTTATCACCCCTGGATGGCGGCTGATGAGGATATGGTATAGCACGTGCTTTCACACGTTGTATGATGAAAATTTGAATACCAAGACTCTCTGGAAAGCAAGATGACTCTTTGGAAAGACAAGGTGACTCTCCAGAAAGTTGGAGTGACGTCCTGGAAAGACAGGATTACAACAAATATGAATAAGACAATTAAAGGAAAATGCCCTCAGGGTGTCTGTAGCGGGGAGGGAGAATATATCACCCACCATACTTGCTCTAACGGTAACGAACTGGATATGGACCCGGCTACAACGTGTGATTGCGGCAGAGAATTCAACAGCTTGCGAGGGTTACGAATCCACAAGGCACGCTGGTGCAAACAACGTAATTCTCCTGCAGGAGAATGTAAATCGATTGATGGGCTTATGAACCAGGAATACCCCCACAGTGTTCAAGGGCCCATTGTTAAGCGACAGCGTCCTGGAGACATTCCTCACAAGCCAAGAATTCAGTGGCCCAAGGGTAATCAGACAGCTACTTGGACAAACTTAGACCAGGAGCTTTCTTTTTTGCTCAACACCCATCTTAAGGGCCCCATTGATCATCAATTGTCATCTTTTTGTAGAGTTATATATGACGTTTGTCTGGAATGGTTTGGTGCAGTAACGAATAAAAAGGATAAAACCGAAGGAAAACGACCAAATAGACGACAGATACAGAAAGGAAAGCTAAGATCGGAACAGAGAATGCTGAAGCGCCGATTAAAAGAAGCCCCGATTCATGAGAGGCCGGAACTTCAGAATATCTTAAATGATATTAAAAAAAGGATTTTGGTGATCTCCAGAGCTGAAAATCAGAGAAAACATCGAAAGAAAAAGCGTCAGGCTCGGAGAGCATTCTACTCAAATCCATACGCGTTCGCAAAAAAGCTTTTCGTGGAATCAAAGAGTGGCAAGCTTGATGTACCGAAGGAGGAACTCGAGAATCATTTGAAGATGACATACTCAGATGATTTAAACGGTATCCCAATACCTCATCTAAGAGATTTACCAAAACCCCAAGAGCCAACGGTAATGTTTGATGATAGCGGGATAAAACCAAAAGAAGTTCGAGATTTCGTCCATAAGGCCCGCGCAGGTAGTGCCCCGGGCTTGAATGGGATATCGTACAAGTTATATAAAAACTGCCCACGTGTCCTCAGGAAACTCACTATCCTCCTTCAGCAGGCTTGGAAGAAGGCTATTGTACCACAGGAATGGTGTCTGGCCGATGGTATTTGGATACCAAAGGAAATGCAGTCAAAAGGTATCACAAATTTTCGCCCTATATCCCTCCTAAATGTAGAAGGGAAAATATTTTTTGGAGTTCTTGCTCGTCGTATGACAACCTTTCTGATGAGCAATCATTATATAAATACATCTGTCCAGAAGGCTGGGATACCTGGCTTCCCCGGATGTCTGGAACATTCACAAATGATATGGAACTCAATACTCTCAGCTAGAAGGGACAAAACAGAACTACATGTGATCTGGCTTGATCTTGCTAATGCGTACGGTTCAGTTCCACACCACTTAATCCGAATGGCCCTCGAATTTTTCAACTTCCCTAGAAAGGTTGAGGAAATCATAATGAAATACTTCAATTCAGCTTTCATGAAATTTACCGTTAAAAACTATACCACCAAGTGGCAGGCACTTGAGATTGGCAT
>CAUZXS010000925.1:15000-37500 GCA_963585895.1 Sepioteuthis lessoniana
CGAGGAAAGGCTAGGGCCTTGCTGGGCCCCCTAGCCGTGCGGACGTATCGGACGGGAACGAAAGCTTTGCCGTGTCAAAGCCGAGCGGACGAGAGCGAAGGCTTTGTCGGGTAAAAGCCGTGCGGACGTATCGGACGGGAGTGAAGGCTTTGTCGTGTCCAAAGCCGTGCGGACGATCGGACTAGTGCGAAGGCTTTGTCGGGTCAAAGCCGTGCGGACGAGCGGACGGGAACGAAGGCTTTGTTGGGGCAAAGCCGTGCGGACGAGCGAACGAGAACGAAGGCTTTGTCGGGGCAAAGCCGTGCGGACGAGCGGACGAGAACGAAGGCTTTGTCGGGTCAAAGCCGAACGGACGAGCGGACAGCAGCGAAGGCTTTGTCGGGCCAAAGCTGAGCTGACGAGCGGACAGGCCAGAAGGCCAGGCTAAGATGGGCGTTATCTTAGCGCTGCGCAGATAGCGAAGTGGTAGCTAAAGGCTGGACTGTGCCATTAGCGCTGCGCAGCTTATCGGACTATCGGAACCGAGTGAGAGTTAAGACCGGTTGGTCTTAGAATCCGTCTTCGTGTTTGCCGCCTGGCCGTCTACTTCGACTGATCATTACTGACCGCCAGAGATGCTCTGACCCGCAGACAGAGACCTCTTATGGTCCTAAAAAGGACCTTTGTGCATACCTATGTAGGTGGGAAAAAAAAGCGGATCTACCACGAGAAGTGGGATCAACGTTGGAAGTTAAGGTGAATGCGACCGCACAGAATGCAGGATTACTCCTTAATGAGCTTCGCTAGGAGCGTGCCATGTATTTGTCGCTGCCTCCGAGTCTGCTCTTGGTTTCGAGCACCCATCCGGCACGAATGCCAGACGGCCCAGCTAAAAAGCCGGGGGGCGTGCCATATATTTGTCGCTGCCTCCCACCAGACACGACTTGACACAAGGTCAAAAGCCCGAAGGCCGATTAAAGTGGGGATAAAGGGGAGGGGAGGGTCGGGAACGAGCCGAGACTCGAACCCTGCTTGTCTGTTCTGCTCATCGGCTCACTTAGTGCAATGTGAGCCTGATGAGGCAAGCAGTTTCACGAACCCAAATGTGGGTCCGGGCACGTATGCCAGTTTACGGCTTAAACTAGACGCTTGGTCTAGTGCCGTACAAAGGGGACAAAAGTGCAGCTCGCCCACCCGAAGGTTGCCCAGCCGAAGCTGGGGGCCTATTCGGATATTTGTCGCTGCCTCCCACCAGACACGACTTGACACAAGGTCAAAAGCCCGAAGGCCGATTAAAGTGGGGATAAAGGGGGGGAGGTCGGGAAGGAGCCGAGACTCGAACCCTGCTTGTCTGTGCTGCTCATCGGCTCACTTAGTGCAATGTGAGCCTGATGAGGCAAGCAGTTTCACGAACCGAAATGTGGGTCCGGGCACGTTTGCCAGTTAACGGCTTAAACTAGACGCATGGTCTAGTGCCGTGCATGGGGGACAAAGGAGACAAAAATGCAGCTCGCCCACCCGAAGGTAGCCTAGTCGAAACTAGGTGCCTAATTAAAGGCCCCAAGTCTGCCATTGTTCCTTTCCAGGGCCACGCTCCGGACCGAAGTCCAGAACAGGCTCCGGGGCTTCGCAACCGCTGGGGGCCTATTCGGCCCCGAGTCTGCTCTTGGTTTCGAGCACCCATCTGGCACGAATGCCAGACGGCCCAGCTAAAAAGCCGGGGAGCGTGCCATGTATTTGTCGCTGCCTCCCACCAGACACGACTTGACACAAGGTCAAAAGCCCGACGGCCAATTAAAGTGGGGATAAAGGGGAGGGGAAGGTCGGGAACGAGCCGAGACTCGAACCCTGCTTGTCTGTGCTGCTCATCGGCTCACTTAGTGCAATGTGAGCCTGATGAGGCAAGCAGTTTCACGAACCGAAATGTGGGTCCGGGCACGTATGCCAGTTTACGGCTTAAACTAGACGCTTGGTCTAGTGCCGTACAAAGGGGACAAAAGTGCAGCTCGCCCACCCGAAGGTTGCCCAGCCGAAGCTGGGGGCCTATTCGGCCCCGAGTCTGCTCTTGGTTTCGAGCACCCATCCGGCACGAATGCCAGACGGCCCAGCTAAAAAGCCGGGGGGCGTGCCATATATTTGTCGCTGCCTCCCACCAGACACGACTTGACACAAGGTCAAAAGCCCGAAGGCCGATTAAAGTGGGGATAAAGGGGAGGGGAGGGTCGGGAACGAGCCGAGACTCGAACCCTGCTTGTCAGTGCTGCTCATCGGCTCACTTAGTGCAATGTGAGCCTGATGAGGCAAGCAGTTTCACGAACCCAAATGTGGGTCAGGGCACGTATGCCAGTTTACGGCTTAAACTAGACGCTTGGTCTAGTGCCGTACAAAGGGGACAAAAGTGCAGCTCGCCCACCCGAAGGTTGCCCAGCCGAAGCTGGGGGCCTATTCGGCCCCGAGTCTGCTCTTGGTTTCGAACACCCATCCGGCACGAATGCCAGACGGCCCAGCTAAAAAGCCGGGGGGCGTGCCAACGAGCGTTAAAAAGGGCCTGTTGATATCACGAAAGTGCTGTGACACACAGCTCAGCCGCGTGGATATAAAATTCTTTGATAAAAAAATGAGTGTAGCCGTAAAGTATTTTCCTAACCTGCTATAGGCTGGCGACGACTATTAGTTCAAGTCTTATCAGGTAATTTTTTGGCCGAAGTGTTTTGTAAATGTTATTAATTTTAATTCATCTTTTTCTTTTAGCTATAACGAGATGTCAAGGTCGTTAGAAAGAAAAAGGGCTTAGTCCGTTCCGGTCGTACTCGGATATGATCGTCCTAACTCGGGCGTGTAACTTGATATGTTTAGGTTTATCGGCCGGTCGCGGCAAGTATATTTTCACGAACACTAATCGAACCATAGAAATGTTTTAAATGTATAATTGCATGTTTTTGATGAATATAAATTTGTTTTGTTTTTGTCGCTTGTTTGGAATGTTCCTTTTGTCCGCGCCCTTTCATATTGTTTACACGTCTTTCATATCATTACATCTTTACTACATTTGTCCCCATGTGCCCTTTTCCAAGTATAAAGAAAAATAATATACTACTAAACTACAACATAAATTTGGGGGTACCAAACATATCTACCAAATAACATGTCCCCCTACAAATGGAACAACGTCAGCGAGAACGACATGATCAAATTACAGATAATAAAAGAAATACACGATAGAAAAACGCAAGAAATTCTCCTGGGGGAACCTGATTTAACCATGACACAGTGTATTGACCGAAACAGAGCTACAGAATAAAATAAAATTGAGTCACAAAAAATTGAAAAATACGACAAATTAAATGTTGACAATGACACATATGAGAAAGATATTACATTGACTGGAAAAGATAAAAAGAAATATGATTGCATCAATTGTCAGAGAAACCACACGAAAGGAATAAGAAACTATCCGGCTTATGGTTAAGAATGTTTTAAATTCAAAAGAAAGAACCATTTTGCCACATCAAAAAATTTTAAGAGTAAACGCAACAAGATGTCAATGAATGTTTTCCCATTGGAAGGGAGATAATTCATAAGGTTCACACGAATTTAAGATTAAATGGCAAGTCAATTAAATTCATGTCAGATTTCGGAGCAACTGTAAATATAATTCCTGCAACATTCATAAAAGACAACAAAAAGGAGCTCTTACAAAAGAAAGAAAAGAAATGTAGCAGAAAGAATTTCGTAATTTTGTTTGGCACGATAATTAATTTGACCGTTAAGGTCGACGCATATTTTCCCCCAATCAGGATGACTTATCCTATTCAACCTGGATCATCTTTTCGGGCAGCACAAATTGGGGAAAGCCGCCAAACACTTTCTCTCTTCTTCAGAACTTCTTCGTTCAGGACAGACGTAATAACTGCCTGCTCTCTTCAATAGCAGCAGCACCACCACCATGAGGAAAGCCATCTAATTTATGGACCCGTTGCGTCTATTCTCTTAGAGCAAGGGTTCCCAGTTGAATACGAATTAGATGAATTCAATACGCCACACACAAGAACAACTTTTAGTCGCCTCCAGTATTGGCTATGTCGACTGCGATGCAAAATTCCGCTCCGAAATCTAGCTGCTTCATCTCTGGGCAACATTTTCCGGAGACATTGACGCTTCTCCCCGAAACAACCAGAACCACAAACTCATGGGTGATAACAACGTTCCGGTCCTCAACCAACAAACACGACTTTTGCTACACTTATGGCAACATATCTCACTCACACATTCAACAATGCCCATCTTCGCTCATGCATTTAGCTGCTAAAATGCTTTCTCAACTCTATAACAACTTCATTTCGTTTCCTTAGTTCTTTCCTTCTTACGAGGCTTGCAGCATAAACATAAACCCTTTATTCCATACTGCCATTAAAAACCATCATAAAAAGCTTACGACATCTTCATACTTCTCTCTCCCATTTATTTACCTTTAAAACTTTGCGATGAAGTCAACAACGTAACCAACACGCGCAAGAATACATTTCTTTGCTTAAAAAACTTTGATATTTCAGTATACGGAGGAAAAAAGGTGAGAACCGAAGGAACTTGTGGGGATTTAGGAATGAACAATAAAACTCCCGACCGGATGTTGACTCGTCGGCTGCCACATAAAAATGTATAAACGCGTCGATACGCATCGGCTCCACGCACCCATCCGGTCAGAAGTGAAAAAAAAAAAAAAATTAATGTAGCCAATTGGAAGCGGTCGCGCCAAAAACGAGAGAGATTGTAGAGTGACGAGTTAAGAGCCGGTGGGGAGAGATAAAAACTCAAGATTTTGTGAACCGAGACAGTGAGAACGAAAAGAGACCAAACGAAGAATATAGATACAGTGATCAAGCGAGAAGTAACACCCGCCCTCGAGCTAAGAGCTGAAACTACTTTTCTGCTAGTTACCACTACCTGACCATAAAAAAGAAGAAAAGGAATAAGTACACTTTATAAACATTTTCCTCCCTTCCCCCTTTTTTCTTAACATCTGACTTTCCACCACTTTGAAAACTTACTACATGTAAAGGCGAACTTCAGAAAATTCAAATCCAAGTTAACGCTTTATTGTTTTATAAAGGTTGTTTAAACTTTAGATGTTCCTTATTTGTCTTGTTTTAAATGAAGTATTTTTACTGCATGTTGTAATACCCCACCCCTCAAAAATAAAAAGGCAATAAACTATGAGGGTAGAACTCATTAACCCTGTCAACAAAAGAAAACTGAGAGCCTCGTTCATGGTCGTGAATGAAAAGGTACAACCGATTTTAAGCTGCAATCTCTACCAAGAGCTAAATTTAATACGGTTCAACCTAGACCAGCTTGACTCGACCGTTTCAGCTGCAGAATGTGTGGTGGATGTGTTTGGTGTTTAGTTCCCCACAATTTATATTGGCTCATTATAGAAAAGCAAACTAAATAAACGATGTAAATGACGCAGACAAAAGAACATTCAAAACAAAGCAGTACGAACGAAATTAAATTTATACATCAACAAGTGCATTGAATGAAATATTACAAAACATTACGAGTATTCTAATATAGTATGTTAAATATTACTCTCTGTGTGTGCGTGTGTGTATGTAACTAACACGAATACTATGGAGAAAAAAAAAATAAATATTAAGTGTCCTACATACTAAAACATGTATGTTGACGAAGTATTTCATGCGAGGTATCACTACATAGAATTTTAACGATGTATCCTAGGAGGAATATGTCTTCTCCCATGTCTCTTTCGAGGTTTGACGAAATTTATGAGGCTGTGTTCAAGGCTGGAACAAGTCTAATCGAAAAGGCAGAACAAGAAATAAAAAGGTTACAGAATGTGTACGCACCCATGTTACGCGTATTGAGTTATGTTAATAAGTGGAGAGAGAGAGAGAGTGTGTGTGTGTGTGTGTGTGTGTGCTGTCTCTGGAAGTTAAAATGTGAGAGACTACTGTCTCTTGAAGTCAATAAGAAAGAGTATGAGTTCTTGGAAGACAAGAGTATATATAGGCAATCCTTGTCATGCAGTCGGCTCCAAATGCACGGGACAAAATCAAAGATGCGGACGTAGTCGTGAGCACAAATCACGTGACTTTCCTGACCAATAGGTTCCCGAGACTGATTAGTTTACTGACGTCCACCATTTTTGTTTCGGGAACAAGTGGTATCACCGCCATTTTAAAATATAGGAGTGTAAATCCTGTAAATGCAATGGCTTCAAAGAACAAGCCCTGAAAAACATCAGAAATTAGATATCGGTTATTCCATCAAAGAGATATTACTAGAATTCTCCGACGTTTTTGAAGAGAGAGTTGGTAAATTGGAAGGCGAATTAACATTCCAAACAGAGCCAGACGCAGTTCCTATACAACCCATAAGAAGTGTCACTGGAAGGACCCAGCTTATGGCTCAACAGCTATATGATAGAAAGAAAACACAACGGAAAGCTCCGGAATGTTTAGACCCCAAACCATTAAACAAGACGCTGATTAACAACTACCACTGCCATGTACCCAGCTTGGAATTCATCATACACAAGTTTGCAAATAAAAAAGCAATAAAATTTAGCAAATTGGATGTAAGAAGCGGATTCTTCTATTGCAAGTTGAACGACATGGCAAGAGAACTGACTGTCTTTGGAACGGCCCAGGGCAATTCTCGATACAAAAGACTGCTCATCACACCAACCAGCAAGGCATTCCAAGCTAAAATGATCGAACAATTCAAAGGGGTAAACGGAGTCAGCATTATTCAAGATGACTGTCTGGTTGAAGGATTTGGAAACAACTCAGACCATGCCATCAATAACCACAACCAGAAATTGCGAGCATACCTGCAGAAACACAGAGAAAGAAATGTCAAAATTAACCACTACATGGGTCATACACTGACTAACGCAGGCCTGAAGCCCGATAAAGAAAAAGTGCGAGCAATCACAGAATTCCCAGCGCCTCATGATTTGCATCATCTAAAGCACTTCATAGGAATAGTTAAATACCTCTCGAAATTTGATCATTTTGAACCTTTAAACAAATTAACATGGAAGGATCAGGTTTTCCAATGTCCAGAGGTGCAATAAAGAGCATTTGAAGACATAAAGAAAGCTATAGCAAACACGCCTGTCTTAACTTACTACGACTGTGAAAAAGCCAGTCACGATACAGACTGACATGTCTGATGTAGGTGTGAGAGCTGTCCTCTTACAGAGTAGGAAACCAGTGTCATCCTGATTGGGTGAAAATATGCGTCGACCTTAACGGTCAAGGGTCTGGAACGACAATGAAAAAAACTATGCGCTAATTGAAAAAGAGATGAGAGCTGTTGTGTTTGGATTGCACAAGTTCAGCGATAATTGCTACTGAAGACATGTAACAACAGTCATATCACAAACCATTAGAACCAATCAGCAACAAGCCTCTAAGCGAAGCACCAAAAATACTGTTAAGAATGATGCCTTTAATACAGAATTTTGACTACAAAATAACTTACAAGAAGGGCAGTGACGTAATTATTGCTGACACTCTTTCACGTACCCCAGAAGAGAATGACAAATTTCGGTTTCATTTTAGTGACGTGAATCTATGAGGGAACAGATCAGCGAGAGGCTAGTCAGCGCTACCAAAGAAAATAAAAATCTACAGAAGCTCATAAAATTGATTAAACAAGGTTTCCCAATGTATTATAAAGCCCTTGAACTTCAATTGGAGCACCTGTACAAATTCAGAGACTACCTGTCAACAAAGAACGATCTGGTATTTTACAAAGACAGTCTTTGTACCGACTTCAATGAGAAATAACATGAAGAAAAAGGCACACACAAGCTATTCAGAAGTTGATAGCAACACGAGACGTGCCCTTGACACAATATTCTAATCACAAGACCAATGCCAGAATACCCATTCCAACGTATTGTCCTCGATACCATGACACTAGATGGAAGAAAATACCGAGCCTGTGTGGATATTTTCTCCAATTTCACTATGATTGATTTACTCCAAGGAATATCATCAGGTTGCACAGTCAAACTGATAAGGAAACACTTCATGAGATATGGCATTCCAGAAGTTGTAAGTGCCTGAATTTGACAACCAAATGATCAGAGAACTGGACCATAAATACGGATTCAAATTGAACCCTAGCTCACCAGAGATACCAAACTCCAATGGAATGGTGGAATCACCTGTTAAACAAATAGAATACATAAGAAAATGTAATAATGAAAATAGCTATCCTTGTCTGGTCATAGTAGAATTCACCAACACACCATCAAGATCCACAGGAATGTCCCCAGCGCAGATATTCTTTGGAAGACAATTGAGAAGTGTATTGTCTACGATAAAGAAATTTCTATCCCCATTTAATGCGGAAGAAACGAAAACTAAAATACGAAAGGCAAAGCTGCAGCAAAAGAAACACTCTGACAAAAACGCCCATGACCTGACAGAATTAAGATTGTGTGACCAGGTGACTGTGAAGCCATATGCCAAGAAAAAGGCAACGGTCATAGAAAAGTTTGAATACCGGCGATACTTGATCGAACTGGAAAATTGAAAAAGACTTTTGGTGTCTCCTATTTCTCACTGGAAATAGGAGACACCACTGAAAATGGAAAAAAGACTTTTGGGTGTCTCCTATTTCTAAGTGAGAAATAGGAGACACCCAAGACTCATAACTAGACCAGAACACATCAACATGACACTGAAATTTTTATCGGTAAATGGGCTTATCAAATGGAGCACTAACGTTTGGGGTCATTCGGGGCCTATTTTGTACTTTTTTACTGCTGGTTAGCTTTTGTATTCGATGAAAATCTGTGTGTGGCAAAGAAGCTTTAATGTGATTAGCTGGAGTCTCTGAAGGGGTGCTGTTGCCTCTGACGTTACACACCGAAATCAACCGTTGTCAGTTAGAAACAGGAGGCCTTAGAATTAGGCTGCGCTTTTACTCCACAACTCAAATGGAGCTGAGTAACAAGAATTAAGTCTACTTGAAGGATTTAGTCTTTAATTCAGAATTCCAGATGGGAATTCAAAGAAGGCTTGAAAATCGAAAAGAATTGAAAAGAAATGAAAAGAATTTAAATCCACCTGAAGGATTTTGTATTACATTCAGAATTCCAGAAAGAAATTCAAATTTAGCACAAGCTGAAAAAGAAGAGAAAAGAAAGAAACCGAAGAAAAAAGGTTTCTACAAATCAAGCTAAAAAGAAGAGAAAAAGAAGGCGAAAAAATAGGTTTCTACTACATAAATTTATATCTTACAGGAATTGTTTCACTAAGAAAAAGAATTAACGACTTCAGACGACTCCAACAACAGCACAAGTCTCAGACGCTATTACTTATTCTATCGAGAGAAAAGACGACCGACAAGGAATAAGAAAAAAAAACATTAGAGATTTTGTCTCGCGGGGGAAAGACAGAGATGAGCTCTTTATTAAAGGTAAAAAAGGGGACATTTTTAGGGACTTGGTCTCTAAAAAAAAAAAAAAAAAGAAAAAAAAGATACACATATGAACATTTGATTTTTCTTGCTTTCTTAGTTTTCTCTTTGACAGCTTTTGCTCATTTCATCGAGTATGAATATTACTCCTCTAAATTCCTCAATAATTTTTTTATATCTTTAATTTCCATTTGAGTTGCTAAAAGCTATTTTGTTTATGAACTACGATTACTGGGTGTATTACTGTAGCAGTCACATATTTCATTTAAAAGCGAAAGATTTGGTTTAAAATCTTATAAAAAAATCTATGGAATAATTTGTCGCCTTTATCTGCAATAGATTATTTTTGTCTCTTTTATTTATTTTTTTAGAGCTGCTCTGTCTTTCAGTATTAGGTATTTTAGCGAGTTTTCTAATTATATAGTGTTTCGTTCATCGATTTTAATCTTAGGTTCTGTATAGTCTGGATTTTCTATGTGTAGTTTTCTATTCTCTTGTTAGTTCTATTCATTTACTTTTGCAGTTTTCATACAATTATTTAATGTATAATCTGTTTTATCATTGAGTTTATTTCAAGAACTAAACTTTCGTTGGATATCAGTAACTACTTGTTCGATATTATCTTTTAAGCGGTCGCTTTTAATGATATATTTTTTCATATTCACTAATTTATTGGAATCTAAGTGTGTATCTGTACATTTATTCCTTTCTCATCATGTGCTATAGGTTCCTTGACTTGATATTTCTTTACAATACTTTTTTCTATATTTTCTTAATTATAAAAATTTATTTCTAGCAAGTAAATAAACCGACCACGTGTGGCACTTGATTTGGCTAGTATAGGACTTTACACTCCTATAATTTAATTTGGGCGGTATGCCACTTGTTCCCACAAAGATGGCGGACGCTCAATGTTCAGTCTCGGGAAACCATTGGCCAGGAGGACCACGTGATATGCTTACAACTACGTCGGCGCGCGAAAATTCAAGTCCTGCGTCTTGAGCCACTTATAAGACGATTTTTTCTATAAATACGCCGTTTTAAAACACATTCTTTCTCTTTTACGAATTTTCTTCGTAGCGGCAACACTCTCTTTTACGAATTTTCTTCGTAGCAGCAACACTCTCTTTTTGACGAAATTCCTTCGTAGCGGCAACACCTTCTCTTTGACCAAATTCCTCCGTATCAGCAACACCATGCCTCGCAGACATTCATATACAAGAACTATGAGACGCTTTCCCGTCTTTAAAAAACTACCGGTTTCTAATCATAGAAAAAGGACATTTTAATTTTACAATTCTTTTTGTAGTTTAGTTGTGTTACACACACACACACACACACACATACACACACGAGCTCACACATATATACACACTATCAGTATGTTAGTAGAGTTAGTTATGTTTTCATGTATTAATGTAAGTTTTGTTATTATAGAATATAAATTTGTTTTTGTTCGTTCGCCTTGTTTTAAATGTTCATTTTGTCCACGCCGTTTTACAACCATTATCTATTCCGCTTCTTTTACATACACTTCACCCCACACTAGAGAAGAAAAGGGAGAATAATCCCAGACGATACTGCGCCAAAAACCTACCTCCCACTATTTATCGAAAACTAATATTGGACTAACAGTACGAACTTGGGGATCAGACTGTTAAGGCAGGAAAAAATAGCCAGAAGGTTTCATCACTCGCTTCTTGAATAGCCGATAAATATTCAGTCAAGAAGCTTCCCAAGAAATAAAACTAAAATCAAACGAAAGTCGACTAGCGAAATTCTACGAAGATAAGCAACTGAAAGAAAATTCAACCCGAGAATTCTGCTGAAAAGATAATTTTACTGAAGACTCAATTGAAATTAAATGAAGATCAAAAGGACTCATTTAAAATCAACTGAAAGATAAAATTTAAACGAGAACTCCCCTGAAAAAACAATATTTTAGAAGACTCAAAATTAACTTTTAGCAAGGAAGTTAATTCGTCTGTTCCTAGCTATATTTGAAGGTAAATAAAGGGAGAGAAGAACCAATATATAGAAAAGTTTTTATGAAGGGTTTAATGACAGCCAGAATAAAGGGTACCTTGACGCTGCAAGTCTTGAAGGAAGGAAGGAAAAAGTTATTGAGTTGAGAAGGAATTTTAGCAGCTAAATGCCTGAGCAGAACGGGCGTCGCTACAGTCAAGCCATTGTTGAATGTCTGTGCGGAGTATGCGTCGCCATAGGTGTAGCAAAAGTCGTGTTTGCTGGTTAAGGACAGGAATGAATGTGTGGTCCTGGTTGTTGTAGGATAGAGGCATGAAAGTCTCCAGAAAATGTGGCCCAGGAATGAGGCAGCTGGATGTCTGAGCTGAATTGCACGTCCCTGTAGACATAGCAAAAGTTTAAGGCGACATAAAGGTGTTCCTGTGTGTGGTGGATTACATGGTGTTGTGCTTCTGCTGCAAAGAAGGGAGCGGACAGAATTTACGCCCGTCCTTCTCAAAAGGATCTAAGGAAGAGATAGTTTGGCGGGCTTTCACCATTTTTATGTTGTCCAGGAAAATGGTCCGGGCTGAATAGGATTAGTCATCCTCATGGGGTGAAAATATGAGACGACCATAACGGTCAAATTAATTTACGCGCCAAAGAAAAATACGAAGTTTTTTCTACCACAAACTGAAAACTGAAACATTTCGACGAAACTAAAAGAGAAAAAAACCTCAAATTCTAAGAACTTTGTTTCCCTGACCCTCTCTCAGATACTTCCCGGAAATTACACTGAAATTTGCAACACTTTATCTTTTCTATCCCTTTCTTGTTTTTGTTTTTTTAATTATTTATTTTTGTATAAAATTCCTTTTTAAAAACTTTATTGTCTGTGTTATCTCTTTGAATCAGTATCCGAAGTAGAAAGCTGCGGAACTTACCGTTTAAAATGACACAGTAAAGCTCCCTAAAAACATACCCAGTTAAATACTAAATTTGGCTTTGATATTGTGGGGGGTGTATGTAATTTGGTTATTTCTGTTGATTTGCTCTCTAAATTATTCCCACCACAAATACAACACAAAACTTTACAATCACGTGAAAGAAATGGAATAGAACACAACGAACATTAAACAACAAACAATTTAATATGCATATAACAGAATATGAAAACTAACAAAAATATATGATGTGTAAATGACCTCTTAGAAAATGAAGTTTGACAAAAGGAAAATAAATTTGTTTAAAGATGTGCGTAGGGTCGTGTTAACGAAGTCCGTAAATAAGTCTTTCTTACTTACATTAAGTTTATAGCGGGTTTTATGGCTTTGGCGACAGCGTGTCTCGTAGATGAAAGCAAGTTTGTCGGGTTTTCCTTTTGAAAATAATTTTCGGTCACTTGAAAAGAGGTCACGAACTTTAGTTGAGGAAGGAAAGGAATTGGTTGGACATAATATCGGCTACTGGCTTAGTGGCTTGTGTTCTCTGTGTCTTCATTTGTGTGTAAGCTTGTGTCTTCTCCCTTGGGGCTTCCTAACTCTGTGTTATTTATATCCTACAGGTGGATCAAAGAATCGTCCTAAAACTTTTGCGCGTAGACATTTATTGACCAATCAGATTTGTATTTTACTATTTTATTTTCGAGCCTAAATATTTTCTGTTGGTTCACTTCCGATCCATATTTTCTAGAATGTTCTATTCCATGTTTTTTTTTGCTTATTTTAAGACTAGAAGAAATTAGTATCCTATAATATCCTTCTCTTCATATCAAATTTGATTCTCTTTAAATTCTTTTATATTGCAAATTTTATTACTCTAAATTCTATAATAATACCTTTGTATCAAATGTATCATGTACATATTGATAAAGTAATATTGACAAGACATCAAGACACGCGCTTCTACATCATAGACTTTATTGAGAGTGAGTAAAACTGCTACTATTAGCTTGCCAGTGAGGTGGTAGGAGGTTGCAGACGGATGGTAGTAGTTGTGTGAGTTAAGCAATTGGAGGGAGTTTGGGGGAGTAAAGAACTTAGTAAGTCAAAGTTTGGATTATTCTAGTTCTGATAACTAGGGAAATTGATGTTTTTTTTTGGGGGGGGTTCGATCTCAACCTGGTTCATCATTGAGAGACGCGTATAAAATAATTACTGTGATGGTTAATTGTATTTATTATTTTATTATCTAATTTGGGCAGGTCACCAATTATTCAGGTGTTTTTAGTTAGCTAAAATCTTTGAGTGGAAATGTTTGTCAAATTGGAAAGGTCAAACACGTGCGAACATATGGCAGGAGGATACCTGTCCTCTTAAGACAAGAAGGTCAAATGTAAATTTTTATTTACATTTGGATTCACTGTAGTAAAATAAAAACATTATGAAAATTAGGGACAAGTGTGATATTCAGGATGATATGATGCAATAACTTAGTGAGATGACATCACGGTATTAATATAGTGAATTTTAGAATATATAAAAATTAGCGAATTTTGAAAAGTAGTCAGTTGGGAGTCAGTAGTCAGTTGAGAAGTTGACAGTCGTGTTGAGATCCATAGAGCCCTTTGGGGGCAGCGACAGGAGGTAAGTGACCCTGTGTAGCGGCGTATTACAAGGTCTTTCTTTGCCTCTTGTGTTTCGATGACTGCAAGAAAAACTATATGCATACTGAATAATAAGGCGTCATTTTCTCTCTATAGATATATTGGATGGATTATTGTTACACCAATATATTTCAATAAATAATTGTTAATTATTGACGGAGAATTTGTTTAGTTTTTTTTTTTTTTGTTTTTTTTTTTATCTTTCAGTTCCCGCCCCCTGTTAACTTACTTTAACGAACCACCTCGACCGTCAGAAATTCTGAATGGATTGTGTCATTCCCCATCTGTGGACCTTTCAAACATAGCGTGGGCACAGAGGGAATTGATAAACATACTACCCGGAAACGCATGTGGTAGTCACGAAACCAAAGCCACTATAAAGTACTGTGATAGGCATAGTATCACAAACATAGTCTTACATGCGGTCCTTTTTATACGCGAGAAAACCGATGTGAAGTAAGTTATAAAAAATTTTATCACTTAAAATAATCAGACTATTGTCTTCATCTATTTTTATATTGTATCGTTATACTCAGAACGTTTCGGTCGATATATTCCTCGGCCTTCTTCATTGTAATAGATGCAAACGACCGTGCGTCTGTTTGGCCTGTCAGGAATTATCAGGAATTAAACCAGAAACCTTCTCATAACAAATTGTAGGTTGGTTTAATTTAAATAAGACTGTTTCAGCCAATCAGAGGCAGACTTGGGATTGTAGCAGGCACTACTTAAGACATACACAAATTTGGACAGTGAGTCAAAAGTCATTTGCCTGGAGAAGTGTTGACACTCGAGCGTTTGACAGCTAAGGAAGACTCTTGTTTTTGAATCATACTCATGTCGAACTGAACCTTTTATTTAATCTACGGGAGGAAGAAAAGTTGGCGACGATAGTCGAGGACGACCGGAAGGCTCCCTTTTCAATAGTTACAACACCGAGGTGTAGGGGGGGCGCTACTCCTTTCCCAGGATTGCTCCACTTTACCTTTGATACGCACCTTATATTGCTGAGTGTTAAGCAAGGAGGTATCAAGTAACATTTTTAAAGTCTTTGGTATGACACGACCTGGGATTGAACCCCGGTCTCCCGGACCATTGGCGAACACTCAACCCTCTAGACCAATTGTTCTAATTCCGTTAACCATAACCGGTTACTAGTTCTAACCAATAGTAGATATTCCTCATTATTTACTTGTATTTGAGATTGAACCTGCTACCTCCAGAACCTTTCACTTAGAAGCACTTTTCAACCAAACGTGCCATGTGCCCTGTTAGACAATTCAGAGTGTATTTTTTTGGGACTTACGAGCCTAATATCTCCATCAACCAATAAGATACTTCTTACTTCTATCATGTACAATTTATAGAGGATGAAATAGCCGTTTAGTTCTCTCGAGGTTTTGATAGCAATAAAACTTCGAACGTCGTTACACAATTAACAACACAAAGAATATGAACTAAGCAGACAAAAGAAAATTTACCACAAAAATAATGTAAAACCAAAAAGTTTCATATAACAAAAAAGGAAAAGTTAATACAAAGTAGCAAATATTCGATTATATATTTTTAGGTATTTTTGAGTGTAAGTTTATCTAAAATCTCTACTTTGCGAATATATGTGTGTGTTGTTCGAACATATCTATATGTACACGAGTTCGTCATAAGGACAGGAGTATAAAAAAGTTTTTAAAATCCTACCTCCATATATATGTGTATGTCCGTACGCGTGAAAACTACAAAGTACATGGCAGCGAGGTATGCGTCTGCCCGCTGGCTGAAGGTGTGTGTCCGAAGGTGTGTGTCCATGAAAAGTTTAGTATAATGAAAGATGGTAAATATACTAATTTCAATATGGCTATGAACGTAGTTTTGCTGGCTGTATGTTCTCCCATTTTTCGGCTGTGTGTCAGTCAGTAGCTGTTGAATTAGCAGTGGGTCGCTCGCTGGGAGAGTGGAGAATGAGAGAGAGAGAGAGAGAGAGAGAGAGAGAGAGAGAGAGACTGACTGACTATCAAAAGCGTGAAATATATAGGTTCCCTAATCACGTGACCAACTCCAAACACAGGATTTATTTTTGGATGACACAAATTCAAAACCCGCAGACGTGGTTTAAAACACTGGCACGTGACTATTCTGTCTAATCAGGTTCCCGAAGCTATTTAATTTATTTTGACGCCTTACTATTTTTGTTTCAAGAACAAGTGAGCTTTGGATCCTGTTTTTCCAGAATTTTCTACTCCACGTGCTCCTTGCTGACTGTTTAAAAATATAGAAGTGTAAATCCTATAAACCTAATGCTTTAGCTTACATCACCATTTTTTTTTTATCGAGTCTTTATGATTAATGGTTCTCAAATCGTATTCCTCTTTATACTTGGTCTGTTCAACAGATCACGGTAGACCAACATATGCACTGCATCTTTAAGACAATTTCTTTCCTATCTATTATTTTAACTTCATCCCACAGGGACAGATGGTTTCTCTTTTGTCCTTATGTGATCAGCCATACCTGGCTTTTCAACTTCACTTCGACATACTGCCTTTCGATAGTTCTCTAGCCTTACTTTTAGTGGGTGGCATGTCCCGCCTTTGTATACTTTATCGTAACCTACCGGCTACTCAAATTAATAATCCCCGTTGAAAACGCAGTGTCACTCGTGACGTCAGATCACGGCGTTTTTCTTTTCTTCTACTTAAAATGTAAGGGCCAACAGCGTCGCCCCTTTGTGACGAGTGAGTTTCTGTATCAACACAGGGACTGTTTTCGAAATAAAATAATTCGGCAGATCATCTTTGAATTCGTTCATAATCAGTGGCGAAAATAGGTAGCATTTAAAAGCCCTTCGTGGTTGTATAATACTTATATACTTATATTTAAAAGAGAGATTTTGAATTTGTTGTGAGTGGGTGAGTTCCCGTTCGTATCTTACGGGTCGTTACTTTCAGGTTTAATTCCCACAAATACGACACAAATTTTACAAGCACGTAAACAAATGGAATATGATAACAACGAACATTAAGAAACAAACAATTTAATAATCATAACAAACAAGGATAAAAAAAAAAAATAATGAGAAATACAATGTTCATGTTATGTACGAGTGGCCTTTGTAGAAAATACGGCTATGGCTAGTTGAATGAAAATAGGATTGTTCGCCTCTGTGTGTGTGTGTGTTTGTGTGTGTGTGTGTGTGTGTGTTTACATGTTAGTAAAATCTATAAAATCAATGTGTCCATAGTTGATCGAAGTAAGGAGTTTAGCGATAGGAATGTTTGTTACCATTTTTAGCGAAGAAATGTGTTCTTGCGTATGTGTGTTATTCCTTCGCTAAGTGTTGTTGTAAAATAAAGGAGAATGAAGAAGATGAAGATGCTGTTAGCTTTTATATGAAGGTTTTAATGGCAGCATGGAATAAAGGGTTTATGCTTGTCCTGCAAGTCTCATAGTAAGTAAAGAAGTAAGGAAACGAAATGAAGTTATGAGAGAGTGGAGAAAGCATTTTAGCAGCTAAATGCCTGAGCAAAAAGTTCATTGTTGGATGTGCGAGGGAGATATGTTCGCCATAGTGTAGCAAAAGTCGTGTTTGCTGTTTGAAGAGAGAAACGTTGAAGTCACCGTGAGTTTGTGGTTCTGGTTGTTTCGGGGAGAAGCGTGAATATCTCCAGAAAATGTTGCTCAGTGAAGAAGTAACTAGGTGTCGGAGCGGATTTTTTGCATCGCAGTCGACATAGCCAATTTTGGGGGTGACGTAAAGTTGTTCCTGTGTGGTGTATTGAATTCATCTAATTCATATTCAACTGGGAACCCTTGCTCTAAGAGAAATAGACGCAAGGGGTCCATATATTAGATTGCTTCCAAAATTGGGTCGATGCTGCTGCTGCTGCTGCTGCTGCTGCTATTGAAGAGTAGACAGTAAGACATCTGCACTGAACGAAGTTGTTCAGCCAAAAAAAAAAGGTGTTTGACGGCTTCCCCAATTTGTGCTGCCCGGAAAGATAATCCGGGATGAATAAGATAAGTCATCCTGATTGGGTTAAATTATGCGTCGACCCTAACGGTCGAATTAAATTACGCGCCAAACAAAAAGGAAAAATTCTTTCTGCTACAGGAGTATAAAAAAATTTGACTCTACTTAAATACATGGTTATGTGTGTGTGTGTGTATATATATATATATATATATATATATATATATATATATAAGTGATGTACCGTAAGTATGGGTCTTTATTTTTCTTAAGTCCGCACGTGTGTTTTCTTATGATTTTTGGCGACGTGTCGCATTGGTAAAGGAAGGTTGCATGCCTTTTCCCTCTGAGTCTTATGGTTCTCTGCGGTCCGTTCATGGTCTACCGTAGTGGAAAGTCTTTTTGGTTGTGGAAGGAATGAATTTTGATAGTGAAATGGTAGTTAATAAAATTCTTCGCTATATATACTTTTTGGATCGAAAAATATGATATTGTTAGGTTTCATTCCAGGTCCTAAAATTCAAGCGAGCTGAAATTTCTTGACCAATCAGATTCGTACGAGGTGCCTTCAATAAGTTTCCAGACTTTTTCGTACAGGCATTTAAAATTGTCGTAGACTCTTGAAAATTCAGTATGTTATTGCTATACATCTTATGAGATGACTGACCAATTTTTATGATTTCACGTTCAAATGAACAGCTACAACAGGAATCAGAATACACCCTACTAAATCCTGATTGTCATAGCTGTTGAATTTCAAAAATGCAATCTGGACGTGAGGATACTTTAGAAGAACGATATGCAATAAAATTGTGTTTTAAATTTGGAAAAATGCCACAGAAACGTATGGAATCCTTCAGACTCCTTTTCGACAATTTTGCATGAATCGAGCATCAGTTTCTGAGTGGCATAAGAGGTTCAAGGAAGGCAGGGAATCTGTGAGGGATGATGAGAGGTGTGGAAGGAGTAAGGAAGTCAGAACACCAGAGTTGATTGGCCAAATAAAGAATTTCATGGATAAGGACCGTCGTGTGTCTATAGAGACAATAAGTGCACAGTTTGATGTCAGTTATCCATGAGGAGATGAAGATGCGGAAGATTTGCGCGAAGTTTGTCCTAAGGGTGCTCAGAGAAGATCAGAAAGAAAGACGTTGACATGACAGCAGGGAGATGGTTGAGCTGATCAATTCAGATCCTGCAGTTCTTAATGCTCTGGTGACCTGCGATGTAAGCTGGATTTACTGCTATGATCCAGAGACCAAGAGACAAAGTTCCCAGTGGAAGCATGCTGGCTCTCCTAGACCCAAGAAGGCCAGACAGAGCAAATCAACCCACAAACTTTTGATGATCCATTTTTTTTTTTTTTTTTGACAGCACCGGCATGATCTATATGTACTGCGTTCCTACTGGATAGAAAATCAACAAGGAATACTATATTGAGGTTTTAAGAGAGTTCAGGAAGAGATTCCGTCAGAAGAGACCATCACTCTTCAAATCGGGTCAGTGGCATTTCCACCAGGACAATGCACCAGTCCACAACTCCATCCTTGTCACAGACTATTTAACCAAGATGGGCATCAAGACAGTTCCTCAGCCTCCCTATAGTCCAGACCTTGCTCCCTGTGACTTTTGGTTGTTCCCTAAGCTCAAGGAAAACCTTAGAGGCTGTCGTTATGAGACAATTGAGGAGATGAAAGAGGTTGTGACGAAGGTCATTGACGCGCTCACACAAGAGGACTTCCATGGGGCCTTTCAGAAGTTGTTGGACCGTTACAATAAGTGCATTGCAACCGGAAGAGAATACTTCGAAGGGGACAAGAGTTTCATGTGCGTACTATCCATAAAAGTGCCCATACGAAAAAAGTCTGGAAACTTATTGTAAGCACTCGTATATTTAGTTATTTATTTTGGAGTCTAAATATTTTTCCGTTAATTAGTTTCCGAGCCGGATTTTCTAGAATGTTCTTATTCAGTGTTTTTAGCTGATTGGTTGAAAAATATATAAAATGTAACTTCAATGTTAATGCGATTTTGATCCAAAATTTCTAGAATGTTTTAACATGTTTTTGGAGTTGGTTATTTTAAGGTAAAAAAAATGTGTATTCTATATACCCCCCGCAGATTGATAAATGTTGAAAATATTTATCAATATGTAATATAAGTCTTAAAATGTTTAGGCAAATGTACATTTCTGCTTGATTTTGTCGTGATGTTTGCAGGCGTATTTGTCGGTGTTGGGAATGGTTTGGACAATGTGGTATTTGTTGTAGTTGTAGAGTGTTCGGTTGTACTTTTCGTTATGGGTAAGTCTAAGTACGCCGGTTTTAGTCTGTCTATGGAGACACTATCCAGTTTGCCTTTTATGGTGAGTTTAAAGTATTTGGGGCGTCTTTCAACTATCTAGAATGGTCCGGAGTAAGTAGGACATAGAGGTTTTTTGACTGCATTATTTTGAATAAAAACGTATTTGCTGTCGTGAAGGTCTTTTGGTGTGTAAAGGTCTTTTGTTTGTGTTTTTGTGGGTGTGAAAACTAAATCGTTCATTTTCTGCTTTAAATTTTTTACGAAAGTTGTAGTTGGTTGCAAGGAAATGTTTTTTTCACAAAATTGACCTGGCAATGTTAAAGATGTTCCAAAAACCCTTTCCGAAGCAGTACATCCCAGATCTTCTTTGATAACATTCCTTATTGACAATAAAGCAAGAGGCAAATTTTCTAACCCTGTTCTGGAGTTGTTGTTAGCTGTTAAAGCTGTTTTAAGCTGTCTGTGGAATCTTTCAATTAATCCATTTACACAGGGGTGATATGCTGTTGTTTTTATATGTTTGACTCTCAATAACTTTGTAAATTCTTCGAAAAGCGTAGATTGAAACTGGAAGCTTCTGTCTGTTGTTATTACTGAAGGACAACCAAAGACTGCTATCCATTCTCGTAATATACTTTTAGAAATAGTCTCTGCTGATATATCTCTTAGTGGGGTGGCAACAGGCCATCTTGTAAACCTGTCAATGATGGTGAGTATATATTGATGGTCATTTGCTGTTAGTAATGGTCCGACAATATCGATGTGTAGGTTTGTGAACCTACCATCTGGCTTGTTAAATTGTCCTGGAGGAGACTTTGTGTGTCTGTTTGTTTTACTTGTTATTTTTTGACCAATCAGATTCATATATTTAGTTATTTATTTTGAAGTCTAAATATTAGTTTCTGAGCCAGATTTTCTAGAATGTTCTTATTCTGTGTTTTTAACTGATTGGTTGAAAAATATAAAAAATGTAACTTCAATGTTAATGCGATTTTGATCCAAAATTTCTAGAATGTTCTAATGTATGTTTTTGGAGTTGGTTCTTTTAAGGCTAAAAAATGGGTATTCAAAAACTACCCAGAATATATGCCGCCGAAACCATCTATGTAGCTGCTCTCTTCCCTTATATAAAGGCAGTCAAACACGACCTTGCACTTCGTCGACTCACTTCATTCCTTTTTCTGGCAGTGTGCTCCGGCAGAGACTTTCACGCTCGCTTGAGATCCCATTTAACCGTGGTTCAGATTCATCCTGGTAGCTGAAAGGTTCTCGTTGTCTGTGATCCCGCTTTCGCGGTCGATTCTGCTAAGGAGTTTAAACGGTTAAGCCCGCACATGATCCCACTTAACCGCGATTGATGGTGGCCTAAAAAGTTCAGGTTCACTGCCAAAAACGCGCTCGTAGCGAACCCGTTCCATCCGGTTTGATCCTACCTGGCAGCTAAACACTTGCAAGCTCATAACCGAAGCGCACACGTGCTAGCTCGCGGCGACTCCCACTTCTTCGGTTGATCCCGACTTCGAGTGAACATGTGGGGTTTGTGTGGCTGAAGGTCAGGGGCAAAGGGTAAGGCTGTGTTGCCGTTAGATATCTGACTCCATATTTTGGTTATATTATTTTACCCCCACATTGGTTAGTCGGCGTAATGCCTTGCCCAAGAAAGTCCCAAAAAGAATTATACAAAATAAAAGATAGAAACAGATGATAGACGAAGACGTTTCTTTATACTTCCCTTTATTTACTGGGTTCCACAACCATTCCATGGGTGAGGGAGTTTTTTTCTGAATACATTGAAATGGTTGAATTCCCAAGTTAAGGTGTCAAAAATACGTAAAATCGTTTCATGTATATATTTGTCCTCATTTGGATATTTCGGGCTTCCATAAGGGTTAGTTTCTTTTGGAAGTTTTGTCAAAGTCCAGTAAGGGTTAGTTTATAAGTTCCTTTGTGGGTCTTTCTATATTTTAACATAATGCTGACCGAGACAAGGCTGCTACAGGGTGAAAGGGACGAACCATCGCTACGTCCAAAGACGTAGGCGTGGTGCCCAGACACGACAGCAATGATGTTATCAAAACGCTGGTCACCGCCTGAAAGAGAAAGAATTCTTGGTCCCCTTTGTCAAAGGGAAGGCCTTTTTTCTTTTACGCATGCGTCGTATCCTTTTCCTGTTAGAGACCTCTGGGAGTTTCTGCAAATTTTATAGTTTCTTTTTCTTCTT
>CAUZXS010000925.1:45000-100000 GCA_963585895.1 Sepioteuthis lessoniana
CTTTTTGGTCCAAATATTGTCTGTATTTTGGATCAAAAGTGCAGTCATATGCTAGGTTAGATTGAGAAGATTTAAGTTTGATATAATACTGGAGGGCTAATTTTTTACTTTTGATCTGTAGAGGTGCTTCGTGAGCTTCGGTGTATAGGCTGTCAATTGGAAAAGTTCTAAATGCTCCTAATACCAGTCTTAAGCTTTCATGGTGAATAGGGTCAAGTTGTTTCAGATAAGATTTCCTGGCAGATCTATATATGAAAATGCCATAGTCAAGTTGAGAGCGGAGAAGAGTTCTATATAACTTATTTAGAGTTTGACGGTCAGCTCCCAACTCTGTGTGGGCAATGACTCGCAAAAGTTGTTGGGCACGGGTTAATTTGTTTTTTAGGTATTTTATGTGTGGGATGAATGAAAGTTTTTTATCGAATATTATGCCGTGGAATTTGTATTCGTTAATGACTGGTATTTCAGAGTCATCAATTTTTAGGACAGGGTCATTGTGCATTTTCCTTAGAGAGCAAAAATGCATGCATTTAGTTTTAGACTTTTTCTTTTGCCCATTCATTTACTTTGTTTAAGTTTAGTTGGAGTTGTCGCTCTACTATGTTCATATGAGTGGCCTGATAGCATATGACGAAGTCGTCGACATAGAGAGCACAGTCGATTGAGGGTGTTAGACATTTTACAATATTATTGATTTTGATGGAGAAGAGAGTAACAGAGAGGATGCTGCCTTACGGAGCACCCTCCTCTTGATGTTGTGAGTTTGAAAAGGTGGATCCCACACGTACCCTAAATGTTCTTTCAAAGAGAAAGTTTTTTATGAACATCGGCAGTCTTCCTCTTAAGCCTAGATCATATAGGTCCCGCATAATACCATACTTCCACGTAGTGTCATAAGCCTTCTCCAAATCAAAAAATACTGCCGTCAGATGTTGTTTTCTTATGAAGGCTTCTCTGATGAAGGTTTCTCGTCATATCAAATGATCTATGGTTCCTCTCCTTTTCCAGAATCCTGTTTGCATATTTGTTATTAGACCATTTGTCTCGAGATACCACGTCAGAGAGGTGTTTTAATGGAGTTGATTGTTTTTTACTGGCTATTTTTCGAATCATGAGCCAAACCGTTTTGATGTTAGAAGAGGTATTTAGCTTGCTCACATAATTTTGCCAGGATTTTTTCTTGGCTTCTCTGTTGATTTTACAGATGTTAGCTCGGTGGAATTTTAAAGAGATTAAATTGGAGGTTGTGGGTTCAGTGTTGAATTTCCGCAAAGCTGCTCGTCGTAGGTGAATAGCCTGTTTACATTCTTTGCTGAACCAAGGTCTGTTTCGTTTATGAATTGTTGGGTTGTGTGGAATTCATGTTTTAGCTATATTTATGAGTTTTTTGGAGAATTCGGGAATGGTTTCAGCATTGTTTACTATGAGGTGTTTCTGACATTGAGAGTGAAATTCTTCCCATTTAGCGTTATTTAACCTCCACCAGGGAAGGTCATCATTTTGAGGGTGCAAACTCTCAAGTACGATTGGGAAATGGTCGCTCCTGCATGCGTCATCATACACCCTCCAGGTGAAATCAAGGAAAAGTGAAGTGTCGCAGAGGGTTAAATCAATGGCTGAGTAGGTAGCAGATGATGGATCCAGGTGTGTTGGTGATTTTTTGTTGAATAGGCAGAGATTATTATTGTTAATGATATTTTCAAGAGTTTAGCCTTTGTGGTTTGTGCTTCTACAGCCCCACATGGTGTTATGGCTTTTAAAATCGCCAAGTAGAATAAAAGGTGTGGGTAGTTGCTGTAATATGTTGTTGATTTTACTTTCATTTATGGCATAGTGAGGCAGAATATATATGAAGCAGGTATTAATTGTTCTGTGTAAAGTCGCTTTGACAGCTATTGTTTGGAGTTGAGTTTTGAGGTGGATTTTGCTTTGAGGTATGTCGTTCCTAATAAGGATTGAGACACCACCCGAAGCTCTATGACCGGTATTGTTGATGAAATTGTAACTTTGGTGGGTTTTTTATTGTGATATCATCATTGGTTTTAAGAAATGTTTCTTGAAGGCAGACAATGGCAGGTTGTTGTTGAGTCATCAATAAGAGCAGTTCACTCCTATTGGCTTTGATTCCGTGGCAGTTCCACTGGATTATTTTGTGGTTCATTGTTAGGCCTTAGATTTGGACTGTTTGATCGTTTGTTTTTATGGCCTTTATGTTTATGTACTTGGGGGGCTGTTTTCTATTTCCGTCTTTTCTAAAATTTTAGATTTGTTACTCGCATCAACATTTTCACTTTCAACGGATTTTTGTTTTGGAGTAATTTTTGTGTTGTCTTTTTGTAGTTTCTTGTTTGGGGAGGTATCTGTAGAAGTGGGTGGTCTTATTGGGGATCTCCTATCTTTTGGTCTTGTTTTGGAAGGAGATTTCTCCATGACACATTTAATTGGTTGTGTGGTTGGTGATGCCTCCATGCTCTTTTCCTGATTGGTCTTAACTGTGGCGGTGTCTGAGTGTGCAGGTGTCTTCACTTTGTCTGCTACAAGATCTGCCTTTGTAGTTGGTGTCTCTGAAATTTTGTTGGTATCAAGGGAGACTGTTATTTCATTGGTATAGCCTTCCCAGTTGCCCGGCTCCAGCTGAATCAATTTTTTTGCTATCCTCTCGTAGTTATATTGGGTTTTATTGTGCTGGATGGCTTGAGAGTAGGTTGTGGTTTTAGATCCTACTATCATTTTCCGCGCTTCGTTGAATGGGATATTATTCCTGTGTTTGATTCCCAATATTACCTTTTCCAGTTTCCAACTCTCACAGGATCTTGCAAAGATGGGATGATCGCCTCCGCAATTTGCACACTTATACGGATTGTTACAATTGTCAATGTGGTGGTCAAGATCTTGTTGAGCACATTTGCCACATATTTGTCGACCTCTACAATTATCCTCGTGATGGCTGTATTTTTGACAATTTATAGCAACGCAATGGATTGGGTATGAATTGCTCAACTCTCTCCATTGTGTAGCCTACTTTTATCCTCTCCGGTATTTTAGGTTGGTCAAATGTCATTATGTAGGTGTTAGTTTCAATGAGTTTACCCTCTTTTTTTATTGTAACTCTCTTTACTTCTGTTACACCTTGTTTCTTCATTTCTTTTTTTATTTCACGAATTGAGCATAATGACAATTCCTTACTTCTTACAACCCCTTTACTTATATTCAAGGATTTGTGAGGGTAAGTTTTTACATTTATAGTATGAAATTTAGTCATTTTCAGGAGGAAATCGGCATTTTTCCTTTTGTCTACTTCAACGAGCAAAGTTTGATTTTTTTTTTTTTTTTTTTTTTTTTTTACATGGACGGGGGTCATGTTTCTAGATATTACTTTTTCAATTAAAAAAGGTGATGGGTTTGTTATTGGCATTTCTGTGGATTCAATTATTATGAATCTGGGAAAACTTGCCTAACCTTCGTAGTCCGATTCAGTTTCCGTTAGGGTACGTTTCATTTTTTTTGATGAAGAAAAAGCCATGATTGGTTATTGTTATTCGCTGGTCCTATGCTCCACCACCCACCATGGAGTCCAACTTGAGAAGGGAATGAACCAAGGGAGCAACCCATTCGCCTTGGCTGAGACAGGGATACAATACCAGTATACTCATGCAAAGAGTATGATTCTGAGCCTCTACCAAATTATGTCTTTAAAAAACAACAATCTCACAGCGGTCATAAGTCCTACCTCAGCACAATTGACCCTCAGCCTCCACCTTCTAGCACATATGGAATAAAGGGTTGGAAATAGTTCTACTAAAGTAGATCAAATAGTTCCACAAGAGCAGACTATATGATACGATTGGGAAAATAAAAAACAAACATATGTGCTAGGGCATGTCGGGACCAGCCGATTGATCGGATCGGGCCCAATCCAACCGCCCGTCAGACCAAGTAAGGGCCAAAGTGATGTATTGCAAGCCATTGACCACTCTGTCGCTTGATCAATGAATGCTCAATCACCAAGGTTTCATCCTAGGACCTTACAGGTCGCCACCCACTGCCAACAGGTGGCCTCATTGTGGGGGGGGGGGGTCTTACCTCTTTGCAGAGGTGCAATCGGCGTATTCTACAGCCCCAGCTGACAGGGTGATGTGTGTGTGTGTGTGTGTGTGTGAGTGCATATAGGTATGTCTGTGAAGAACGTTGAAAAAACAGAATAATTCAAAATTTGATGAATTTATTATGAATTCTGTCTAATTCATTTCCTTATTTACTTCTATATATATATATATATATATATACACACAAACACACATATATCATATATATGTGTGTGTGTGTGTGTGTGTGTGTTGCATAGCCACATAATACATATGCAAATACACATATACGTGTGGGAACATATTCAACACAATAAGGACGAGTGGACACAGTTCTTTAGAAAAATATACCTTTCACTTTATTCGAAAGGATTAGAAAGGGTTACAAAAGGGTTTATGTGTGAGAGGTGAGTTGGAGACTGAACAAAATTGCAACATATTGACCCCCCCCAACTCTTCTGGCTATAGCAGCATTTCTTTCCCGTTCTCCTGGGCCGCTCAACTGGGGGCCTGAGGGCCCTGCCTCAGTCTGGAACTGGTTCTCACTGCTGCATCTTCTCTCCAACTGCCTGACTTCCTGTCGCACCTGGGTTATATCATTGTTTGATGCCCACCTGCTTGCTGTGGCATCACAATTCGCACTCAATTCAACCCGTCGACAGTCAAGGTTATCCCCTGATATCTTCGACCAGATGCACCTGTTATTTACACTGGTGCATTTCTCCTTTGACAGCTTGGCTGGGGTCAATATGTTACATGTGTATATATATATATATATATATATATGTGTGTGTGTGTGTGTGTGTATCTGTTTATATATATATATGTGTGTGTGTGTGTGTATATGTATATATGTTTATACATATATTTTGGAATAATGGTTAGAGTGTTTGCCAATGGTCCAAGAGCCTGGAGTTCTATCCTTGGTCAAGTATTACCAAATACTCAAAATATAGTACTTGATGCCTCCTTACTTAACTCTCAGCATTATTAGGTATGCATCAAGGGTATAGTGGAACAATCCGGGAAAATGAGTTGCTCTCTTTCTTACTCAGTTTAGTAACTATGAAAGAGAGAGACTTCAGGTTTTCCTCAACTATCATTGGCCAAATTACTTATATGTATATTTAAACTGGTTTGGTTAAATAAAATGGAATCCTTGTTATTTTGAAGTTTTTTCTTTTAATATTCCTAATGTTTTCTTTTGATATTGCAATCTTGAAATTTCTTAATGATTTCTCCAAAAGAGCCATTGTGGTATACCGAGTACTTTCGTTTCTTATCAAGGTAATGTGTATATTTATTACTTAATTAAAGCTGTTTAATATTTAAACTAAATTATTATTCTATTTTTGTTTTTATCACCGAGGAGATGCTAAGTCTTAGTGGTGGTTTATTTATTCATATTTCTGTTATGTGAGGTAGAATAAAATTTGTTCTATCGATCTTTTGTAATATGGATTGTTCTGTTTTAAACATTTTAAAATATTATTGCTAGTTTCAAAGTTAATTCTATAAATAGTGAATTGTCTGAATTTTATATACAAAGCTTCTAGGATTTTTAATTTTTTGATATTATTGTCTGTATGGAGTATTTTTGTATTATTAACCAAAATATGTATATTGCATTAAGACAATTATGTTTTTTTAAATGTTAACATATGGAGCTGAAATCTGAAAGGTGTAGAGTTAGCAGCCTTGATAATTTTGTTGAAGTATGATCAATGTTATTTTCGAAGATCCATTCTCCTGATGGACATTTAAATTGATCAATAACATTGGTTTTTTTTTTCCATTATCTTTGTGGGAGGGAAAGAATTATTATTAATGATTAAATTTAATGTTTTAAATTTTTGTATAGAAAATTATAAATCTCATTTTATTATTATTGTCTGTTGGGGATATATATTTATTTAGTATGTTTTTGAGAATTTTTTCATCTAATCTAAAATTCAGATGCATTTGATTACAATAAAATAAATTAATATGAGCATAGTTATTTTGTGTAACATAACTTTCATTATTTATTTCATGCTTATTATTAATCATTAATTTAATCTGTCCGTCTACTAGGTAGTACTGGAAATCTGTTGTTAAAAAGGGTTTATTTGATATTTTTTAAATTCATTATAAAATATTCTATTGAATGAAGAGATTTATTTTGCGTGATTTAACATTTTTTATGATAGCTATTTTGTATCAATGTGGGCATTCACTTTTATAATTTCTTTATTTTTGAATATTTCTATTAGTCTAAATTTTCTTTCACATTCTTTGAGGTCTTTTTTAAATTCTCCTATGTTGCTTCTTGGAGTGGGGCAAAATTTAAGACCTAGTTTGAGTAAGTTTATTTAACTTGTGTGTAGATAAGTTTATAATTTTCGTTTTAATGTTTGGTTTTTTATATCATTTTTTCCTCCTGTTCATTTTATCTGAAAAATGGTTTTGGTTTGTATTTCTTAAAAAGTTATTTTTGTTTGTATTTTCTAAATAAAGATTTTTTTCTGTTGTCGTTTATAGGGTGACTTTTATTGTATATGAATGGATTTGTTTTGTTTTTTCTGGAGTTGTATGTGTAGTAGTTTGGCCATTTTTGTTGTGTGTAGGAGTTGTATGCATGGTAGTTTGGCCATTTTTGTTGTGTATGGGAGTTGTATGTTTGACCATTTTTATTGTGTGTAGGAGTTTTATGTCTGGTAGTTTCCCCAATTTTGTTGTGTGTAGGAGTTCTATGGGTGGTAGTTTGGCCATTTTTATTGTGTGTAGGAGTTGTATGCGTGGTAGTTTGGCCACTTTTATTATGTGTAGGAGTTCTATGGGTGATAGTTTGGCCATTTTTATTGTGTGTAGGAGTTGTATGCCGGGCAGTTTGGCCATTTTTGTTGTGTGTGGGAGTTGTATGGGTGGTATTTTGGCCATTTTTGTTATGTGTAGCAGTTGTATGGGTAGTAGTTTGGCCATTTTTGTTGTGTGTAGGAGTTCTATGGGGGGGGGCCATTTTTGTTGTGTGTAGCAGTTGTATGGCTGGTAGTTTGGCCATTTTTGTTGTGTGTAGGAGTTCTATGGGGGGGGGGGCATTTTTGTTGTGTGTAGCAGTTGTATGGCTGGTAGTTTGGCCATTTTTGTTGTGTGTAGCAGTTGTATGGCTGCTGGTTTGACCATTTTTGTTGTGTGTAGGAGTTCGGGGGGGGGGGCATTTTTGTTGTGCGTAGGAGTTGTATGGCTGGTGGTTTGGCCATTTTTGTTGTGCGTAGGAGTTCTATGGGTGGTAGTTTGGCCATTTTTGTTGTGTGTGGGAGTTGTATGGTTGGTAGTTTGGCCATTTTTGTTGTGTGTAGCTGTTTTATGGGTGGTAGTTTGGCCATTTTTGTTGTGTGTAGGAGTTGTATGCATGGTAGTTTGGCCATTTTTGTTTTACGTAGGAGTTGTATGTGTGGTAGTTTAGCCATTTTTGTTGTGTGTAGGAGTTTTATGCGCGGTAGTTTGGCCAATTTTGTTGTGTGTAATAGTTTATTAGTGGGTTCTTTTCATTATTTTTACCATTTGGAAAGTGATTTTTTACTGCGGGGTTGATTGTTCGTGGATTTTTTAACTCCTTTACCTTTTTCCTGTTAACTCACTTTTTATAGCATTAAAAAAGGTTTTTTTTCGTTGGTTTAACAGGTCCCCACATTTTTAGTTTTTTTGTTTTTGTTTTGCGTGCTTTCTCCTTTGTTTGGGTTTCTGGCATATTCCGTAGGAAGTTGTAATTTTTTTCTAGGTACTCCATTATGGATTTATTGTGGTTTTCTTCAGGTTTCTTTCATAGTGGGGTTTCTTGGTTTGCAAAGATGTTTATCTTTGAATGAATTTCTTTTACTTCTTCTTCCAGGCGTTTTTGGTTTTCTTTTAGTTTTTCTTCCAGGCGTTTTTGGTTTTCTTTTAGTTTTTCTTCCAGACGCTTTTGGTTTTCTTTTAGTTCTTCTTCCAGACATTTTTGGTTTTCTTTTAGTTCTTCTTCCAGACGTTTTCTTTTACTTCTTTTTCCAGACATTTTTGGTTTTCTTTTAGTTCTTCTTCCACACGCTTTTGGTTTTCTTTTAGTTCTTCTTCTAGACATTTTTGGTTTCTTTTGGCTCTTTTTCCAGACATTTTTGGTTTTCTTTTAGTTCTTCTTCCAAACGTTTTTGCTTTTTCTTTTACTTCTTCTTCCAGACATTTTTGAATTTTTTTTAGTTCATCTTCCACACGCTTTTGGTTTTCTTTTAGTTCTTCTTCCAGAAATTTTTAGTTTTCTTCTCCCAGACGTTTTTGGTTTTCTTTTAGTTCTTCTTCCAGAAATTTTTGGTTTTCTTTTAGTTCTTCTTCCAGACGTTTTCTTTTAGTTCTTCTTCCAGACGTTTTCTTTTAGTTCTTCTTCCGGACGTTTTTGGTTTCTTTTAGTTCTTCTTCCAGACGTTTTTGGTTTTCTTTTAGTTCTTCTTCCAGACATTTTTGGTTTTCTTTTAGTTCTTCTTCCAGATTTTTTTTGTTTTCTTTTAGTTCTTCTTCCGGACATTTTTGGTTTTCTTTTAGTTCTTCTTCCAGACATTTTTGGTTTTCTTTTTGTTCTTCTTCCGGACATTTTTGATTTTCTTTTAGTTCTTCTTCCAGATTTTTTTGGTTTTCTTTTACTTCTTCCAGACGTTTTTGGTTTTCTTTTATATTTTCTAAGTTTACAAATATTTCCTTTATCATTTTTTCCATTGTTTTGTTCTCTTGTGGAATTCTCTCTTTGTAATGGGTATATATAAAAAAAAATTGTTTTAGTTCCAAAGAGAAAATAAAAATATTTCAAAATAGGTAGGTCAACAAAGAGATTTCTATTTTTTAGAATTTATTTATTTTGTGTGTGTGTGTGTGTGTGTGTGTGTGTGTGTATGTGTGCATATATATATATATGTGTGTGTGTGTGTGTGTGTGTGTGTGTGTGTGTGTGTGCATTTATGTATATATATATAATAAAAGTATCCAAAGATAATGAGCTAGGAATGATTCTATTTGAGGATATATAAGAGAATTCTTTTAAATCTCCAGGAGTGCTCAGTGTATAATAATCAATGTATAAATTTTTTACAGAGTAAATTTGCATATAATTGAAAAAACTCAACAAACCGTCATTTGGCTATTATAAATTTATTTTAGCTGACAGTGTTGTAACCTAAGAAAAGGTTACTGAATGAGAAATAACCAAAACAAAGGTTGGAAATGAAATGAAAGTATTTACGACATTAACAAAATACAATACTTGCCAGTGACATGAAGAGTGGGCACATCAAATTTTTTGCAAAGAACTTCCATAGGCTGAACGTCCACTAGAGTATCATTCTCTTTCTATATGCCTACTTTTTGTTTGATTCAAGTGCCTTTTGTGACCATTTTCGGTCCTTTGATTAAATATATCCTCCTACTGATTCTTTTGACAACAGTTTCAACATCCCAATATCTTTTTCTCATTTGATAAATTCAATAAAAAACCTTTTCATCCACATGGTAAAATTTATTTCCAGTTTTTTCTACCGTATGTTCAGCCTTTTCCTTATTGGGTATCAACTTGTCAAAGACCAATCTTATTTTACCCAAAAACATAATTTCTGCTGGAGTCATTGTCAAAGGCGCATTTTTATTTGGTGTAAGCCGATACACTTATAGAAACTGTTGCAATGCTGTATCTGTGGACCTACCGTTAGATTTTTTAGGGCCATCTTGAAGGTATCCATGAACTGTTCTGGTTGGGCATTGCTTCCAGGCTAGTAAGGGGTAATTGTTATGTGCTCTACCACAAACATTTTACAAAACCCCTTGAATTCTTTTGATGTAAATTGGGTGGCATCATCTGAAACAATAGAATCTGGAACCCTGTACCTCGCGAATAGTTCATGTTGAAACCCAGTTACTACTCCCGTGATTGTTTTCTTGCATCTCAGTATCTTGGGCCACTTGGAAAAATTGTCTATAAAGATCAAATAATATGAACCATTAAGTTAACCAATAAAGTCAATATGCAGACATGACATGAGCGGTCAGTTTCTGGCCCTGGATTGAACTTTATTGGTGGTGCTTTAGGTACCAAAGCTCAGTTTTTGCATGACTTTACCAAACTTTCAATGTTTCTGTCCATGCTATGCCAGTACACATAACTTCCCATTAAGCTTTTCATTCTGAATATACCCGGATGCCCTGTGTGGAATTATTTCAGAATTTGTTTCTGTAATAATAGAGGTATGACCACTGTTTCACTGTACATGAGGATGTAATTGCAAATTGAATGTACCTCGGATTCTGTTTTACTCCAGTCTTTTAGTTTTTTCTTCATTTCCACAATAAAATTGTCATCCAACAGTTAAATTTTTTTATTTCTTCCAAAGTTACTGGTAGTTCCCGCACAGTACTGCATTGTATTTTTTATCTCTACTTCCGTTTATAGGGAAGCAATGACCGTGTCCTACAAAAGTTCACTATTTTTGGGTGTAAGTCTGGACAATCTGTCCGCGTGACACAATTTACTTGATGACAAGAATTTCATCTTGAAATCGTGATTCAATAAGATGGTTCCCCATCTCTGTGACCTATTAGCTGTTTGGGTCGATAGGCCTTTTTTGTACCCAAAAATAGCTTGCAATGGTCTGTGATCCGTTTGTAAGATAAACCCTCTTCCATGGATAAATTCATGAAATTTCTTAAGAGCAAACACAATCATTAAACTCTCCTTTTCTATCATGGAATAATTCTTTTTGGTTGGAAGAAGCGTCCTGAATGTGTGTGCAGTAGGTTTAATCGAACCAACTTTGAGTTTATGTATAATGAAGCCTTCGATTCCATATGAACTAGGGTCCCTTGCTAGGATTATTTCTTTTTTTGGATCATAATGTGTTAAAAACAAGCCCAACACTAGTATTCCTTTAATTTTTACAAATGCTTCCTGGTACTTTGTTGTCCAAACCCCTCCACTCTAAAAGGAACCCCTCTTAAACTAGTAGACAAATTCACGTACCTAGGAAGCAGCGTCGAATCAACCGAAAAGGACATCGAAACGAGGTTAACGAAAGCATGGACAGCTATCAATAGGCTATCGACTATATGGAAATCAGACCTAACCGATAAAATGAAACGCAGTTTCTTCCAGGCAGCGGTCACATCGATACTGCTATATGGATGCACTACATGGACGCTAACAAAACGGCTGGAGAAGAAACTAGATGGCAATTACACAAGAATGCTGCGTGCAATCCTGAACAAGTCCTGGCAGCAACACCCCACAAGACACCAACTGTACGGCCACCTGCCCCCTATCACGAAAACTATTCAAGTTAGGCGAACCAGACATGCAGGACATTGCTGGAGAAGCAGAGATGAACTCATAAGAGATGTACTCTTATGGATCCCCACACATGGCCGCGCAAAAGCAGGACGACCAGCACAAACGTACATTCAGCAGCTATGTGAGGATACAGGTTGTTGTCCTGAAGACCTGCCTAGGGCGATGAACGATAGGGAGGAGTGGCGAGAGAGGGTCAGGGATATCCGTGCTGCCAGCACGATATGATGATGATGATGATGATGTTTAACGAAACTCACAAACAATGCATGTTTGGCACAAATATATTGTAATAATTTGCCAAACCCAGGAAACTTTAGCACTGGCTCATACTGGATCTGGTCTCGTGCCATTTTCATCAATTACTTGACCCAAATATTTGATTTTATTCATAAAAAATAATTCGCATTTTTCTTTTTTCAGCTTGAATCTATAATCCTGAATCCTTCTGAAAGCCTCAAAAATATTTTTATATGTTCTGGGTTTTCACTTTTCAGCAAAATATTGTCTACATAAGCAACTGCTAAGTCAAGACCACTAAGCTTCATATCCATTATTTGCTGAAAAATAACTGGGACAATCTTTATCTCAAAAGCTAAACAATTGAATTTATATATACCTCGAGTGTGTTTATTGTAAGTAGTTTGGAACATTCGTCATCCACTTCAATCTACAGATGTGCTTAGGTCAATTTTTGAAAATGTTCAACTCCTGCTAAGTTTCTCAAAAACCTCCCCCGGCCCTGGAAGTGGGTTATGATAATTTTTTAGGGAATCATTTAAGCCCATGGAGAAATCCACTCAGACACATATCTCTTTAGACTTTGTTTTTATATATACCAGTGGTGAATCACTATAATCAACTTTATATAAAACACCCATTTTTTTCGAGTCTCAAGCTTGGCATTGATCTGTTTTAAGAATGCAAAAGGTACATTCCATTTCTTTTTGAAAACCAGTTGTACATTTTCCTTTAGTTTGAATGTAGCATTCATTTTATTGCACCTGCTTAAACCACCAGAAAATTCCACTAAGAATTTAATTTTCAAATCTTTCTTTAAACTTTCTGCTTTAATTTCTTACCAAAATCAAATGATCCAACTGTTCCATAACTTTAACTGCTCTATCCAGTCCGTTTCAAAAAGGTTATTTGTATTTCTCATTACAGTCTTAATTTCAACCTTTTCTCATTCAATGTCACATTCATTATAGATTCCTCTTCAAATTTCATTTTAGGTCCTGCTTTTCTATGAGCATTTTTCTTGATAACCATTAATGTTGTTTTTCCAATTTCTACCATGTATATGCATTTATTATGCTTAAGTCGCATGGCTTAATGAGTAGAGTGTTCGCCAATTGTCCAGGAGACTGGGTTTCAATCCCAGGTCGAATCATACCAAAGACTCAGAAAATGGTACTTGATGATGCCTTGCTTAACACTCAGCAATATAAGGTACGTATCAAGGATAAAGTGGAGCAATGCAGGGAATGGAGTGGCACCTTCCCCTACACCTTGGTGTAGTAGCTATTGAAAAGAAAGCCTTCAGGCCACCCTCGACTAAGGTCACCAACTTTTTTTTTATGCTTAAGTCGGACCCGCTATCCACTTGTAATTTAATAGTTTTGTTAAGGATTTTTACCTGCACAAATTTCCTTTGATTCTAACCAGCAAATTTATCCACATTATCAACTTTAACGTAATTATTCACTCGTTTTTTTTTTGTTTTGTTTTGTTTTTTTTTTTTTTTTTTTGTCTTACTGTATTCTTATGTCCTTTTTCTTTTGCAATGAAAACATTCTTTGTTTTTATATTGACAGTCATTATAAAAATGTAGTTTTCCACATGCATAACGGGAGTTAGAAATCATGTTTTTTCTTCTTCACTTTATTTTTGACGCACTTTTTAGATGTTTGACACGTTGCTTACGCTGATATCTTTAGCCTTTTGTTGAACATTTAAAAACCTCTGAAAATCTTCTGCTAGACTTTGTAAAGTCAGATTGAGTTCATTCTCAAGTTTATTGAAAACCCTGCTCCTGATTTCAGTATCTTTTGTCGACACCTAACCGTGAACAAATATCAGGCATTTAAAATTTGATTCTGCTAGTTTGAACCCCTCACATTGATTGTTCACAATGCTTGTGAATATTGTGAAATCTTCATCTTCCTTTTTATTAAGTTCATCTTTTATGGAACAACAACATCTTTGGGGTGAACACTTCAGAAAGCAAAGTTACAATTTTTTTAAACGTTAGTGTTAACATCCTATCTTGGCTTACGGGTCGAGTAATTATCTCCCCCTGGAGGAGGAGGGAGCTGCGAGGAGACGAAGGAGGAGAAAGAGGGTTGAGCACTTTTTGGAGGGATCTCTTCGAGACGAGTCGCACACGTTAACTCAAAAATAAAATATATATTTATCCCATTCTTGCCTGGATCTTATTTATTTTAATTAACAGTTAGGTCACTAGTTTTTTTCGGTAATATTTAATTTACAAACTTTGTGTGTTTGATTGCACCTAGTTTCCTTCGTACAAGTCTGACTTTTTTTATGGTTGGACCAATTGGCACAGTCTTATTTTGTGAAGGTCTTCATATCTATGGAAATACAAGGAAAAAGTTACCTTCTCTTCTGGCATATAATTAAATTCAGCAATCGCATTTACGATAGTGTTCTGTGAAAAAACACCCGAATCTACGTTCTTGTTACTCATTAACATTTTCCGTTGTTGTTCTTTTATTCATTTTGTTGTTTCAAGATTTCCAGTAAGACTGTTTTAAAATCTTCCATTTTATACTTTATATGAACTAACTTTACACATATAATTTTTTTACACAACTGTCTGTCGAAAACACTTTAAATCTTCCTACTAATTAACTTTCAACGTAACACCTTTACACCAATAAAACCATCAACAATACATGATTTTTGTAAATTGAAAAATACAATTTCTCATTTCAGGTACCTTACGTTACATTTCCAGTTCTTTGTAGTTGGAATAATATCCCAAATTTTTTTTAATATTATATTCCACACAAACTTGGTTAATATTCATGTAATCCTTTAAAAATCCTGTTGACAAAAAAAATTTTTGATCTTCCCTCGCCAATGTAGCCTTGGTGAATTTTATGAGTTTTTGCCCATATTTTCATTTGTAGAATATCGTATTCATGAACTTGTATGTGAGTTCTGTTCTATGGAAATCCTTGTTCACCAAAAAGTTGTACTGGTGATATATGATATTTTTTCTTCTTCACTTTATTTTTTGATGCATTTTTTTAAATGTGTGACATGTTGCTTACTTTAATTATATTCAATAAAATGCTAAAGATATCAAAGTTAGTGACCTTAGTCAAGGGTGACCTGAAAGCTCCCTCTTCAATAGCTACTACACCAAGGTGTAGGGGAGGGCACTACTCTATTCCCAGGATTGCTCCACTTTACCCTTGATCCATACCTTATAAAGCTGAGTGTTAAGCAAGGATGTATCAAGTACCATTTTTTGAGACTTTGATATGAATCAACCTGGGATTGAACACCAGTCTCCCAGGCCAATGGGGAACACTCTACTCATTAGGCCATCTAACAAAAGGTTTCTGAATGAGAAATAATGAAAATGGAGGCTGGAAAGAAAATGAAAATCTTTATAACATTAACCAAATACAATACTTACCAGTGGCGTGAAGAAGGTACCCACTGCAAGTGGTGACTATTTAATTATTATATTCACTCCCCTCACAATAGTGTCCAGGTATTTATGAGGAATGGGGCATACCAATTAATGTTCATAGGTAGGGTGTATAACAGTATGAGGATTGGGACATACCCATTAATGTTCATTGGTAGGGTATATAATACAAAGAGAAACTAGTTTCTTCAGATAGCCATCACACAATGGAGAGAAAAATTTTATATTTTCAATTGACTCTCACTCATTAAAAAAAAAGGCTGAACAAAAAGACATGGGTTAAAAGTTATTGTCAAAAACAGTTTTGGCAATAACTTCTAGGCCATGTCTTTTAGTTCCAACTTTTTCTTTTTTTTTTTCTTGTGTGCATGTGTGTGTGTGTGTGTATACATTTATATATTTTCTGTTTGTGCATGTATGCATTCATACACACACGTGTATAAATATATATATGTCAGCATATCTGTACATGATGTCATGTATGTGTGGGTGTTATATATATATATATATTTTTTTCTGTACATGGAAAATCTCAGAAAAATTTTACATCTTTCTTTTTACTGGGGGGGGGTGAAACCATTTGCTGTATTCTATATGTTGTATAGCCATGATACAACTATACATATACATGCGGAAACATAATCAACAATAATGACGAACGGACATACTTCTTTAGAAAAATATACCCCTCACACTTTATTCTCGAAAGGGTTGCGAAAGGGTTGATGTTGGTTATGTGTAAAAGGTGAGTTGGAGATGAAGAAAGACTGCCACATATTGACCCCAAGTTCCTCTGACCATAGCAGCACTTCTTCCTCATTCTGCTGGGCTCTTCAACCGGGGTCCTGAGGGCCCAAGCCCTCTGTCTGGAGCTGGTTCTCAATCCAACATCTTATCCTCAACTGGAACTGCCACTTGAACTCCAACTGACTAGAACTCACTGCCTCGAACTGAACTTATTCAAGCCGTCCGTGGCACCTGGTTATATAAGTGTTTGACGCCCACCTGCTTCCTGTCGGTGTACGCATCTGCACCGAATTCAACCACATCCACAGGTCATGGTGATATTCCGATATCTTTGACCGGATGCACCTGTTATTTGCAAAGGTGCATCTCTTAATTGACGACTTGGTCGAGGGTCAATATGTTACACTATGTAACAGAAACAAAAATAGGAAAAGGTAATTTTCTATATTGTTTCTAAAACCTAATACAATTGACATAGTTCATAAAGTTTTTCAGAAACTTTGTCGATATTCAAGTATTTGACTGGATTCATTTTCCCTTTTGCTACGAGCATTGAAATCTGAAATTATTTACTCCTAAAAATACACCGTATTATAATTGTTTTCACATCAGTTCCAACTGATGGTTTTTCACTTAAGTTTAATTACCAGCAAGTGTCCTCAGGTTTCTAAGGCTCTTTTAAGTACTTGGATGAGTCACTATTTTGGTAACATTAAACATAATTCAGCAGGTCTGAAGGCTTAGGTTGTCAGAGTGATGAACCCCACTGGACTGTGAGGTGTGGATCTCGCCTGATACTCCCTAAGTACTACTCATCAGAATTATCTGGTTACTGTAATCAATTGCACCTTCATTTTTTGTGCAACAAATGTTTTGGATTGTTTCCACTGCCTTATGGCCAAGTTGGAACTTGTAAAGCATAAGTTCCTAAATTAGACTACATTGCACGTTCAGCTGTGGAATATTCAAATTACAGACAGAGTGAAGCAATGCACATCTTGTCAGTATTTGAACTACTTCAGTCATATGATATATGTGCAATAAAGTAACACATTAAAATATTGCAAAACTTTTGACTCTCTTTAGTATTATTTCTTATTTCAGGCTATTGGATCAAGGAATCTCTTGATGTCTGTTACAAAACAACGTGAGGAAGAGCAGATTCAGTTAATGGCTTTGATAACAGAAAAAAAGATGCAGATGGAACGGTAAGACATTTTTTTCTTTTTTGCGAAACATTTTTCTCGTGTTTGTTTAGGATGTGAATAAGAGCATCAGCTATTGCCCATGAGATATGGCTCAGTTTGAGTTTATTACACTATAATATAAATTGGAGGTATGCATGGTGTTTGAATTCAGTCTGTGGCCCATGCACTTTCGTCTACATAATTTCACCCCACATTGTGTTGCAGGTTCTCTACAGGTTTGAATCGAAGTGCACAGGTCCACAGTGGAAGAAAAAGGTGAAAACACAAAAGTTTGAATATTTGTTAATAGAAGAGAAGTGTGTGTGTGTGTGTGTGTGTGTGTGTGTGTGTGTGTGTGTGACACTTTGAAAAATTACAGTGTTTGGGGTCTTCACTTTTGCTACGTAGATGGCTGGCGAAATTCCCTCAACTAAAACTAAAACTGACAGCTAGATTTTCAGACTTGACATTGCATCTCTCTTCAGTGGATCCTCTTTGCAGTATCTCTTTGTGTCTATCTGCATATCTCTCTCTAAGTAGCTGACTAACTTTATTTGTTTATATGCATGGGAGAACATTTCCTACTTCCGGGTTTTGAGCCACCCATAGACTGTATAAAATATTGCCTGACTATATGTCTCCAGGAGATCCCAAAAAGTGTGATGATAAAATTGAAGCTCTTTTAAGTTGAGATTCCATTTTTATCTGACCATCTCTACTTATACTCAGCTTGGATCTGTGGTTCCTGCACAAAATACATATGGTTACACACACACACTCAACATATCCATGCAAATATGTCCCCGACTCTATATGGACATATATATACATATATACTTATATTTGGAGGTGCCCATGGTGTAATGGTTACTGTCATTGGAAATGGACACGTCAACATGAATTCAAATCCTGGACAAGGTTAATTGCATTTCACCTAGCACTAATACCTTTGGTAAAAGTATGAATCCAATTATTCTCTCTCCAGCTATGGATAAATGGTAGGTCAGACTGTGCTCTTTAACCTTGGTTGGGCAACCAGTCTAGGAGAAGGAAAACTCTGAATTCTAACCTGTTAAATTCTGATTAAAAATTGACCTAGTGTCACATCCTGCCCATGTGGAGGGATAGGTAAATATATACATATATACATACTTATAGTCAGCTCACCACCATACACATATGTACATACCCGCACATACACACATATATGTACAAGTCCATATACTACCAATCCAGCATCTATTGTGTCACAATAGTATAATGGTCATTATTGTGGAAAATGAACTAAGAGATACAAGTTCAAATCCTGGATGCATCTGTTTGCATTCTCCTTCATGCCAATACCCCTGGGAAATGTATGAACCCATCTCTTCTAGTTATGGGTAAATAGTTGATCAGACCTCTTGGAGAAGGAAAATTAGGAATTCAAACCCCTACCAGCATGTTGGCATTGTAAGCTAACTGGCCTTAAGTCAGGTCAGGGATTGTTTCTGGCTACAGATACCATGTAACCCAGTATAACTTGTCATGTTAGTTGGACACATCTCTAGGAAAAGGAAAATTAGGAATTCAAACTCCCTACCAGCATGTTGGCATTGTAAGGTAACTTGCAAGTTTAGGATTGATTTTTTGTATATATATATATATATATATATATATATATATATATATATATATATATATATATATACATGCATGTAATATATATATATACACACACACACACAACTACTTTAGGATCACATTGATGGGTTTTTTTTCTCTAAACTTAAAAAATGAATAAAGTTTCATGCCCTTAAAGAAATAAGTTTATTTTTCCATGTTTGCATGCACTTTATGCAATAATTTAAATCAAAATGAATATTAAATGATTATGATTTAAATTAAAGGAAATTTATAATTTCTTTTCATCAAAGAATCCATCACAAATATTTATTACTGCTGAGCAAATTCTTAGCAACTTTTCTTGTATTTTGTAAAACTATGTTGGTGGAAGTGATTCCCAAGAAGTGTGTAAATGTGTAAATAACACTTGCTTATTCTTTGGCAGTTCATTTTAAACTTTACAATCAATTGCGAAATTAGACTTCATTATGAAACAATTCAGGATTGTTCTAAACTTTTGGTTGGTAGTATATATATATATATATTTACCCAACCCCTCCTCACGAGCAGGATGTGACACAAGGCCAGGTTTTAAGCAGAATTTAATTGGTTTGAATTCAGTGTTTTCCTTCTAAAGCATACTAAGGTTAAAGAGCCCAGTCTGTCCTACTATTTATCTATAAGTCAAAGAAGAATACTTAGATTCATACCTTTCACAAGGGTATTAGTGCTATGTGAAATGCAAATAGTTTCATTCAGGTTTATTCTAGCTCTGGGTAAATAGTAAGGCAGACTAGACTCTTTAGCTTTAAGCAACCAGACTTGGAGAAAGAAAACTGGATAAAATCTATTAAACTCCATGTAAAAATTGGCCTTGTGAATGGGTTGGTAAATACATACATCAAATGGCTTCTAATATAAAGATATAAAAACCTTTTTTATCAACATTTTTTAAATTAGACTTACAACTTTATTGCTTATATATATATATATATATATATATTATCTAATTTTTTTTTATTTTCTCGGATATATATCTATATATACAAACAAGGTTCTGTGAGTAAATTGTTACAGTTTTAGATTGATTATTTTATGCATGCACTTTATTTGTCTTAGGTTTTGTCTACTTTGCATTAAATATAGTCAGTTTGGGTACTGTGAGTAAAACAGGTCCATGATGCAAATCAGTCCTCCAGAAATTTGAAAACAGAATGCTGTGCTACTTGGTATTTGTGCTAGAAGTTTTAATAGAAAGTTTTCAGGGTATTTGAATGTCCATCTGAGAATAGATCATATCAATATTAATGAAAACCAAACACCCAGTCTACATCATGTTGTTTGGGGTGATCACTTGTGATAGTGATATTAATTTTCCCACATGGTCTCAGACTCAACTCAGAGGCCTACATCAAGTGCTTGGAGGAGGTAGTGCTGCTCTGGATTGAGAAGTTAACAGCTGGAAGACCCAACGTCTAGCAACAAAACTATGAACCATGCCACTCAAGCAGGAAAATCCAGTGTTGACTACTAGAAAATTTCTGCAACTACATTAACTCCTCAGACTGCAATCCCCTTGATCATTATGTGTGTGGTGCAGTTGTGCGAGGGACCAATGAAACTTCTTGCAACCCCAAAGGTTAACTGAAAGCAAAGATAATGGCAGCATTTAGACAAGGAGACTGTTGGAAAGGCTTGTAAGAGATTCCAAAGTCATCTGGAAGCTGTGGTTGAAGCAATGGCAATTTCTTTGAACAAATTCAATCTATAATATTTCAAGATATTTTCCTGTTATCTTTGTAAATATATCTGATAAAACAAGATGTCATGTTATTTTCATTTTTGTATAATTTTGATGACAGTTTACCTATCACATTTTATGTGTGTATATATATATATATATATATATATATATATATATATATATATATATATATACACACACACAAACATTGTGTTTTATATGTTGTTGTGTTTTGTTTTTTTATCTATTTTACACGTTCTTTCACCTAACTTCTGACACTCCCTAAAATTTATCACTGCTCAACAAAGTTTTTATTTCTATTTTCTTTCCTTGAAGGCTTCGGATCCAGCATGAATCCCTTTTAAAACATGAACGGGATCAAAATGACTTCATCGAACAGTTCATGCTCCAAAAATAAATCCTGTAGAAAAAACCAAGAAAATGGATGATAACTGCAGTCTTATACATCAATTCCGTCCAAAAGTACCAAAAATTTTTCATTTTATTTTTTCTGAGATACTGTTAATGAAAAGCAATCTGTTTCCAATAGATTGCTATATCTATTTATTTGGTCACAACTACTGTAAAGAGTATTGTGGTTCTTACAATGTTTTACTTTTAATTTAAATGATTGCATGACTAGGGTTGGTGGAAAATGTTATTTCATGTCCTAATTACTCTATGTATTATGCTTATGTTGTAAAAGTTTAGAAAATAGCCATTAAAATTTTGTTTTTCTGCTTTAGATAAGGAAATTTAGAAATTATTCATTTTCTTTGTAAAAACAAGCAAATTTGTATATTTTCAATTACATAAGCTCAGAATAAAACTATCAAAATTTACAAAAATTAATTATAAGTTCTAGAAAATTCTCTATCAACTACTCAGCATTGAATCTATCTAGAATGTTTTGGAAAAAGGGGTAAATTTGAAAATTTATTTACCCTGGTCACAAAAACAGTTTGAAGAGAGAAAATAAGTCTTTTTTTATTTTACTTTAATTAGCAATTGGAAAATAACACTTTCTGCCTTGGAACAAGAAAAAGTTATTAAAAAATTACATAGCGTTATTTAACTATTTCAATTTAAATGTTTGCCATTGTTGCAGTTTAACTGAATTTTTTTTTTTTTTTTCATTTTTTAATCTGAGGGTTTTTAAAAAATTGACAATATAAGACTAGAGACAGATCTCTCACATTTGACTGGAGATGCAGAACTTCAAAAAAAAGTCACACATGTTTCTACCTTCTGAATTATAAATTCAATTTCTTTTAGGCCTTGACATTACATTCTAAGAATTTAATCTTCTCTGTATATATCTCTTTTTTCAACAGTCAATAAAACAAATCAGCACAAAACTGAACTTTTTTCAGACGGTATCTGATTCGGAAAATAAAACAAGTTTTTATTTAGGCTGAATCAAAACGTCTTAAATAATAATTATTTCCACGATTCCAATAACAGTATTTTAGAAGATAAATGTGTCTCATCTGCATATGTACAGTGGATTTTAATTTTACACCTAATAAGGCTAATTTTAAATTTTTTTTCTTTATAAAACTATTCTCTAATAAAAAAACAAATGAAACTGAATTAAGTGTTGATTTATTTGTTGTAATTGTTATTGTTAGTGGAGGAGATTCAAAGAAAATGCTTCATATGCTTCTTGTATACCATGAAAGTGAAGGGTTTAAACTTTGTTGAAAGGTCATCACTTTCATTGAGATCTAAGATTTGAGAGAAAGAGAGTGCAAGAAAACAACAGAATACCATTGAAAAATGATCTGCTTGGAACATCACTACCAGGAGGAGAGCAGCTACCAATGAGATAGCAGAGCTAGGCCCAGTGGACCAAGTAGTTGTGTTCCAACCTTTGAAATGACAGTGAAGTCCACTGAACACCTAATGGTCTCAGTTGTAGAATGAAAAAAAAAACAAGGGTCAGCATGGCAGAAACTGTATTACTGTTATTATCTAATGAATTCTGTCATTTCAAAATTTACATTTTTCTTAATAAACTTGCATTGGTAATAAATTCTTTCACTGTTGTGTGTAACAAAATTTAAATTTCAAACTATGTTCTGTTTTTATCACTTAGAATACATAAACATAAAAATGACCTTCCAGACAACTATTCTGTGGACATAAACATTTACAACATATATATATATATATATATATATATATATATATAGTTAAAAAATTTTATATACATATATATATAAAAAAATATTTCATTGTAGGTCTAAAGAGAGAAAGAAATATGTTAAAATGAATAAAAATGACCTTCCAGACAACCATTCTGTGGACATAAACATTTACAACATATATATATATATATATGTAAAAATATTTTTCATTGTAGGTCTAAAGAAAGAAAGAAATATTTTAAAATGAATAAAAATGACCTTCCAGACAACCATTCTGTGGACATAAACATTTACAACATATATATATATATATATGAGTAAAAAAAATATTTTTACATATATATATATATATATATATATATATATATATATGTAAAAAAAAATTTCTTTGTAGGTCTAAAGAGAGAAAGAAATATTTTAAAATGAATAAAAATGACCTTCCAGACAACCATTCTGTGGACATAAACATTTACAACATATATTAGTAAAAAAAAATTTTTTATATATATATATATATATATATATATATATGTAAAAAAATTTTCATTGTAGGTCTAAAGAGAGAAAGAAATATTTTAAGATGAATTGATCCACAGAGAGATTTGTATTTTTTTAAATACAAATCTCTTCATGGATGTATTCATTTTAGAATATATATATATATATATATATATATATATGAGAGAATAAATATAAGACAATTAGAAAAGAAAACAAAGATGTTAAAATCCGGATATCTTTCACTATTTATCATAGGATTATCAAATGGAATGAAATTTAAATTGAAAAAGGAAAATATTTATTTTGCATTGTTATTAGTAACTGTGGTGGACCAGTAAAAGGTCCAGGAGAAAGACACAAACTCGGGATTACGTAAAACAAGTATATTGAACTAAAGTATAAATACAGCATAGGTTATAGAGTGTTGAACGTCAGTCTGACTGCGAAAGTGTTAGGCGGGAGTTAACTTAACACCGAGATGAATAGTCTCCCAGTATTCATAGTAATAGGAAGAGTTCATTATAGTCTGTAAGGTAGGTACCATAACAGTAACAATGCAAAACATTTTGTTTTTATGGTGTTACTATTCCATTTTTGGTGATGGTTTTATAGGCCAAAAATGGTGCTAATTAAACCTTAATATGTGACAGCAAGGAAGAAAAATGAATTTATTAATTAACAGATCTAAGGGATTGGAATGAATTTATTTATTAAATGAATAGAAGGATAATTTTAGAAATATGTTTCGGATTTTTTTTTCAATACAGAGAATTGGAAAAGGAATTCCTATTTTATTTTTTTTATTTTTATCTTATTTTCTGTCTTCCTATTGGAATAACGTTTCTGGAGTTGAGTCTTTAGTAAGTAAGGTGATGGTTTGGGGTAGTGGAGAGATGGCTTCGTTGATTAAATCCTATGATAAATCTATTACGTCCACTTTCGGGCAAATACCCTTGGGAAAGGTATTAACCCCCTTATCACCCCAGCTATGGGTTAAATAGTACCACTACTGTTCTTCTATGAGAATGGCTTTGGCATTAAATAACCTACAAAGGTTGATATGCCATTAAACAAAGAAACCAAACCTATGGTGAATGGGATCTTAGGTGGTCTGAGGACGAAATCCAGACCCAAGGTCCGAGACAAGAAAAGTGGACTTTTTCCTACTCAAGTGATCTCTGTCTGAACGAAACTCAGCGAGGAATCCAAATTCATTTTTATTGCCACTTCAAAAGAGCCATCTACGGAATTTTGAAGATTATACAAAATACCAGGTGGTCCTGGCAATTTACATATCATTATTCATGGGTGTAGCCAAAAATTGTCGATACCCGGCCCTACTCCATATAAGCAGTCAGCAGAGAGATTCAAGGCAGTGCGCTGAGTCACGTTGAGAGTTCAGCTCAAAGCCGCAGTTAGGGAAAGACGGGCATTTTTCAAGACAGTCAAGTTAGCAGCGACTCCAGTGCCGCGGTTAGAGAAAGACAGACATTTTGAGCAGTCAGACAGAAACGCCGAATCTGCAAAAAACGACTTGTTGAATCTTGCTGGTCCAGTCAGAACCAAGAGATGGAAATAGAATCTTTGTGAATCCAGATAATTTTGTCAACAAATCCGAGAAAACAAACCTCTAAGTAAAAGTAAACAAGGATCCATAGTTGTCACCCTTACATAGTCTGGACGTATCAGATTCCTTCTTTGTTCTCTCACTGTCAATTTCTAACCAAGCAAGTAAATCTTGTGTGACCTTTTCTTTTGTACTCTACGCATTTGTATAATTTCTTCTATGGCGAGATAAAGACAATTGCCTGGAAAAAGTTTTATTATACTAGAATCGAAAGTGTTGCTTGTCTCTTTTTGTGTTCTTGTGGTTGCGACAAGAACTATTTTCTCCATAAATACCCATTTTTCTTTCGGCGTAGATCCCACCCAAATCAACTACCAAAATTGAACTGATCCGAGGGAGCTAGAATACCACTGTTCGGATCAAAAAATTTACAATGTGGCGAATAATGGGTGTTCCTTCAGCTCAACAAAGGGAGCCGTGTAATTTGATTTCAGCGAAAATTGCCTGGCGAGACAAGACATACTGGCAAATGGCGGATTCTACGTCAGAATTGGTGCCTTGTGCCAGGATTTTGACCCGTGGAGTTGCCAAAGATAGAGAGAGAGGGGAGCGCAATTGCTTGCCCTGAAGGAGAGAGTGAGAGCGAAAAAAAAAAAAAGGAAAAAGTACTTACAACAGTAATTACAAACTCTCAGTCGGAAAAGTTTTTTTTTAAAAAAAAGAGAAGTAAAGAAAGCATAGAGCAGAGAAAGGTAAGTCACCTTTTTGGCCCTCAATTCGCTTGTTGCACACAGATTAAAAAAAAAAAAAAAATGAGTGTTTAATTTTGGAAAATAAAAGGAGAAAAATGAGTTTCATTTTGAAAAAAAAAAAGTGTTGAAAAAAATAGAAATTTTTTTTATATATATACATAGGTGCAATACCTATGTAAATAAATAAAGAAATAAATGAATTGGAAGATATTGGAGCATCCCAAGTTGTGGACTAGATAGAAATACTGATTGCAAGATCAATGAAAACATATATCCTCATAATAACCCAGGTTTTGGGGCTTTTTTTTTCTATTTTGCATGTGAAAATCTGAACAATGGCCCTTATTTAGTGAAGGAACAACAATGTGCTTTATAAAGACACTCTGAAAGGAAAGAGAAAGGACTCGGAACGCTATACCTCGATTTTCTTTTTTTCTTTTTCTGTTTTTGTTCCTGTTTTTATTTCTAGAATTGTTCGTTGTTAAAATCAGACTGGATTGATCTTTGTTTAATTGTATTAGATGTTTAAATAATCACAGATTCAATTATTGATTGCTTCTGTTTTTTATATGATTATTTACTAATCTTTACACCTTTTAAATCAAAATTGCGTCCTTCTTTATTGCGATGTACAAGTGGATCTTAGCAAGCATCATTCTTTAATAGTGCTTGCTGGTGTTTATATAATCTCTTTTTAAGGGATCTGGATGTTTCACCAATATTAAATTTATAACATATTGATGGAATAAATTTATCTGTTTATATAATCTCTTTTTAAGGGATCTGGAAGTTTCACCAATATAAAATTTATCACATGTACAATTGATGGAAGAAATTCCCACTTCCAAAATGTTGTTTTTATTTGTATTTTTATTTATAATGTTGTTTATAGTTTTTGTTGTGCTATTAATAATTTGGATGTCAGAATTATGTAATGTATCATTAAGGTTCTTAGTTGTCGAATTGATTGGTAGAATAATCTTCTGTTTATATTTTTTGTTTTGTTAGTGTTGTGACATGATAATAATAGAACTGTTTTTTTATATTTAAACTATGTACCTATGTTAAACTGAATTGTTAGAAATAAACTGTTTATATGTATAAAAATGGTTTGGGCATTAAAATACCTACATTGGTTGATATGCCATAAAACCAAACAAAACCAAAATGATTTGATGCAGCATTAAATGATCCAAAAAGGATTGATAGGCCATAAAACAAAACAGCCAACCAACTAACCAACTCCCTCAAGCTGTGGATAAATAGAAGGGTAGACTGGGCTTTTTAACCACAGTATGGCAACCAGTCTAAAAGAAAGAAACCTTAATTTATGCCTGTAAAACTGCACTTAAAAATTGATTTTATGTGACATCATGCTTGTACGTAGAGGTTACGTAAATACATATGTATGTTACTAATTCATAATTATCAATTAATATATATATATACAAACACAAACACTGATATATATATATATATATATATATATATATATATATATCAGTGTTTATGTTTGTATATATAAATGTATATTATATACATGAACACATACACATCTCAGTGCAGCCAATAATCACAGGTTTAAAAAAAGAAAAAAAATAGTCATTCTGATTTCTGTCACAGATCCAAGGGAGGTAAGTTTGTATAAGAGATTAAACTTGTCATAAAAATTATTAACAATATCTTGTTCAATGTAAAATTTCAAGTTACTGAAGGTGAAAGATCCCTAAACTCTTTGTATTGTAAGGTATGTATATTGTTTAGGATTTGGTAAATTTGAATCCATAGAAAAACAGTAATTTATAGTTAAACATTGCAACACACACACACATATATATATCAATGGTGAAACTTGAGATAGAGTTTTTCTGGCTTAGCCCCAAAAAGCTCTTCTCTCAATTCTATATATTTCGACAAAATAAAAATTCTCTGATTTCAAGTCATTTTTTTTTTTTTTTGTATGATTGGTATTCCTAACTTAGTAACTTTGTCGTAGAGTGGCTTGTTATGTGTAATATTGAGTAGAGAAATAGGTTTCAACATTGTTATGTTTGTTATTGAGTAGAGAAATAGGTTTCAACATTGTTATGTGTGTTAGTAGAGAAATAGGTTTCAGCATCTTTATGTGTGTTAGTGAGATGTCACAATAGCCCAGATGGGAAACGGGACTAAGGAGTGCGAATGACGTCACGCTCCGGAACCGTGCGCGGAGGATTTCGGGGATTTGAGAAAAGTGAGTTTGTTGAGTTCCGGCCTTTGAAGGAGACGTTTGATTTTTTTTGGGGGGGGGCTCGCTGAGGCCAGACGAATTTGTGCGCTACGGGCGCCGCACGTGATTGGGGGGGTTGATGGAAAAGTCATCATAAAAATATTGTGCATCTCTTTTCCTTATATCGAAACCTTTAATTCAAAAGTAATAAAAGGTTTCGTACCTGAACTAAGAAGTCGTTACATGTTTTTCGTGTTTCGGGATTCCCATGTTATCTATGCGTATATGTGTATGAACATTCTATGTACGTTTCACGTATCCGTATCATGAGTATGTTACAAAATTATTTCCACTTTGATACGATCAAAAATCTCTTATGAAACCTGATACATTTGACTCAAAACCCTCTCCTTCCTGCTACACCTTTATCCTCTCCGTCATTTTGTCATATTCCTCATTTGGTCATATATAGAAAAACTCCAAAAATGATTCAATTTGAGAAAGTTTTTAAAAATGAAATAAAAGAACAAAATATGGCGCCTTCTAAACCAGTTCTTAAGTGTTTGATTTATCCAGCTTTTCACATATTTCTATCATATATATATATATATATACATTGAATATTATATATATATATATGTATATTGTATATCTTATAATGTATACATATTATAATACCCTTGTGAAAGGTATGAATCCAGTTATTCTCCCTCCAGCTATGGATAAATTGTAGGACAGACTAGGTTCTTCAGCCTTGGTGAGGCAACTAGTCTAGAAGGAAAACTCTGAATTCAAAACTGTTAAACTTCGCTTCAAAATTGACCTTGTGTCATACCCTGCCCGAGCGGAGGGGCTGGTAAATATGATAATGTATACATATCATAGTAGCATGGTATGTAAATGAGACCTGAATAAATAGAGCAAATCTTGGGTACTTGGTACTGAGAAATCATGAGACTTGACTGACCTCGGTTTCAATTTCCGTTGAATACACAAGAGCTTACCTTCCCCAAACAATCCAACCATTATTGTTTGGTTTTTGTTTCGGAGTGGGATAATCCACGTTTATTTTTTGTTTTTTTGTTTTTTGTTTTTTTTGTCGTGCACATTTTTTCCACTCAAAAACACCTCGTTCAACACCAATTTTTCATTGGATTTTTCATTCACAGTTTCATATCAACTCACAGCTCACCAACATTCAGCTCCTCCTCCTAGTTGCCTCAAGTAACTATGGAGGAGTCCAACTCACAACCGGACCTTTTCAGAACAAATGACCTGGAAGCCCCCTCTCAGAAGTCTGAATGGCCGGCTCTGTTAACATCATCGACACCAACTGAAAAGATATTGTCCACAGCCAGCACTATCCAGCCCGGCCAAAGAACCACTCAACAAACAGTAATACCTACTCTCTGGTCCCCAAAAAGAAAAACAGCCGAGGACTATGCGAAAAATAGGGTGGGCAAATATGCCCAATATTTCGAAAAAGATAGGATCCTGCCAATATCAGAGCTTGTTGAGGCAGTAGACCTGAAAAGTTTATCTTTTGTCATATCAGACTTGAGGACCAGATTGGCCGGGCTAAAGAAAGAGACCTTCAAGAAGCTCGCGGGCATTTCATGTCAGTACTTTTGCCAAAAAGCTGGCCAGAGACACAATAACCACAAAGTTTTTCCGACTTCAGCCGGAATACAAAGGCCACAGGAGAATTAGGGTCACTGAGTGCAACATCCCGATTGAGCTCAATAGAGATGTCCTCACTGCCTACCTTAGCGATTACGGCGATGTGGAAGAAGTTTGTCCGGCAAGATCGGCAGCCGGGACAACACATGGTGACTACATAATAAATATGTGCCTGAATAATTAGGGCTTCCAGGCCATCCCTAATATCATAGCCAATAAGGATAAAAAATATGATGGTAGTCATTGAGGGCAGAAGGCCCTCTGTTGGGCCTGTAAGCAGTTAGGCCATTTTGCAAGATCCTGCCCTCAAAAGACCACTAAACCCACAGCCACAACAGCAGCAGCAACCTCTGAAACCTCACCAAGCAAGTCAGATTTGGAGCCTGGGGACCATCCCAGCAAAGAAGAAGGTGCACACAGGTAATCCGTAAAGGGAGGAAGCCCTACCCTTCCCAAAACAAGGAAACAATAACAACAGCAACAACAACAGAAGCAGCAGCAGAAGCATCAACAACAACTACGGAAGCAATAGCAGAAACGACAACTACAGAAGCAACAACTGCAAAACAGTAACATCCAAACCACCAGCATTAACAGAATCATCTCCAGTCAAGCATAAAAAGAAAAAAATGTAAAAACATGATTCACCGGAAGAACAGCCGGAGGAGATGGAGACCTCAACCTATTTAAAAAGGAGGAGACAGTGGGGTTAACCCCCCAAAAGAAGAGAAAAAACTATGTAAGTAGTCTCAACCCCAACCCCAGTCACAAGCTCAGCCCCAAATCCAATCAGTTCCCATAGTCACAACTCCAGTCAAATCCCCAGTCACCTACAAAAGAGCCTTCATCATCGACATCATTTCAACACCTCCTTCTCCAAACCCCACTTCTCTCCCAAAGAAAACCTTTAAACCTAACATCCCTTGCCTCAAATGAAACTTCACCCCCACTTAACGGAGGACCGACAAGGCCTCCCAGTACTATCACTGTGCTCTGTGGAGTCTGAGGAGCTCCCTCCCTCCCTCCCGCAGACTTTCAGCTCTGCAAAGCACTTACACCACTCATAAATTTGGATTTCATAGGTGATCACCTTTGTTCGCTCGGCTGATTGCCGCACGAAGGCTGTGTGAAACTTCCCTGGGAAGGCCAGTCGGGCGGACCTTAGGTTGGCGGAGCTGGAGCACTCCTCCTTGAAAAAAATGTCATTTTGTTCGGGAAGGGTCCCCATTTATGTTCATCCTTGTTTCTATAGGTCCTTAAAGCTGCAGTATCCTCTTGTTGTCGGAGGAGTGTCCAGGGACGGCTGATCACAACTGAGCTTGGCACCAGATCTCTGGGGCACGCCGTCGGCATTCTCACCCCGACGACTTCCGGACCATAGTTGACAGTGAGTAAGGTAAGTGGGTTTGATATCTCTAAACCTTGCCACTTTGAATGCGTGGGGACTGAGGGATCCAAGCAAGTGCGCTTGCTTGCTTGGTGAACTCTCGAATCTCTGTGTGAAGTTGCTGCAGTGCAAGAGACTCACTTTATTTGCACAGAGGGCTGTCGGATGCTGAGGGATGACTTTGGGGTCTTTTCAGCATTCGGCAGCCGCTGCAGCGCTAAAATCCCTCAACTTGTTGGATGCAGTCTTAATGTGATTGTCAATCTTGTCTTTGAAGGTGGCGGGGGCTGGTTAGCTGTGGCCGATGTGGCCGTTAAAAGCTTCGGGTTTCGAGTGGTCGCGGTTTATGCACCCAATAGCATTGGCGAGAAACACTCCATTTTCCGGCTGTTGGAGCTGTTCCTTGATTATCCAAAACGTATAATTCTACTGGACGATTGGAATGCGATCCTTGACCCCGAGATAGATAAGGCCGGAAGGGGCGCTAGTGGGTTGGATAGGTGTGAAAGCAGCCTGATCGACCTAATGGCCCAACATGATTTGGTCGACAAGTTTCGTATGGATCACTCAGTGGACGTCGCTGGATAGCTCGCCCTCTGTCCGTATCAGGACCTACCTGGACAGAGTGTTAGGAGAGCTGGCACTGATGTTCGATGTTAGATGTTCCACGTTCCACTGGATAGGGATGACTGACCATAAACTGGCAAAGGTCAGTCTGCAGTTAGTTAATAGACCTAGTCTGACCAGCTACTGGAAGTTCAATCCCTCCTGACCGGAGATACGGGATTTCTGGGAACGGCTGGAAACCTTAATTCAGCGGGCGCTAGTGGGAGCGGTTACTGGGAATAAGTGGTGGGGATCCCTTAAGTATATGATCAGGGATTTCGCCATCAAATACGGCAAACAGCTCAATCTAGATAGGGCCAAAAAGGCGAAGTCTTAAGACGATAGGCTTTCCGGGCGGTGGAGAGGGGGTATTCCCTAGCCGTAGATCTAGCTAGGCGGGACCTTGAGCGCGAGGCTAGCGAGCGTTGCAAGGATTTTGTTGTTAGAACTAGGTTAAAGAGTTCCCAACGAAGCCGTGAAATGTGGTGCGTTCACGCGTAAGGAAGAAGGGCGAAGGTTTCCCCATCGGCACATCGAGTTCAAAGGCACGTGCTACGGTCGAATCGTGAGATGCGCGGGGCCTATCGGGCGCATTTCCGAGATCGCTTTGCCCGCTGTCTTGACCTCCCGGTTCATGAGTTTCGCAGCTATTTAGCTGACTTCTCCGGAAGCGGCTAGCTGCAAGGGTTTGATTACTGAATGTGAAGTCCGTGATGGGTTAAAACAGGTCAGCCTCAACAGGTCACCAGGACTGGATGGTTTGCCTTATGAAGTGTTCTTGAGGATATCGCACATGTTTATCTCTATTCTGACGGATGTATTCAAACATTGGTTTACTCAGGGAGCCATTCCTGGTAGTATTACCAAGGGTATGATCATATTACTGAAGAAAGGTGGCAGGCATGTTTGGGATGACTTTGATGATTACAGGCCCATAACTTTGCTAGACACAGTTAAAGAATTTGGCCCGGGTCTTAGCCAACCTCTTGCAGCTTGTCATCAGCGATCTGATTGGACCTGAGCAGAACTACGCTGTGAAGGGAAGATCGATCAAAAGACAAATTGCATCTGGTACGCGATGTCCTGGAGGGGTTAAAAGCCGTGCTGCTCAATTTGGATCAGTCCAAGGCCCTCAATAGGGTGAACCATCAGTTTTTGGTGACGGTTTTGGAGACCGCCGGATTCCAACCGGAGTTCTAAAAATGGATCATCAGCATGTTGTACCACAACCCGCAGGCGGTGGTGCAGGTGAATGGTGAGCGTTCAGAGTCGTTTGCGCTCCTGTCTCCTCTTATCTATGTCCTCACTGTGGAGCCCCTGCTCTGTAGGCTTAGGGATGGGACGGCAAATCAGACCCTGCATGGAGTCCTTTTTGCTGGCTGTGTCTCTGCGTACGCCGATGATATCACTGTCTTTATGTTCCGTCGATCGGATATGAAGGTGGTGAAGAAAGTGGTTAAGACGTACGAAGAAGTAGCAGGTGCCAAAATCAATTTTGATAAGAGCGAAGATTTGCGGTTGGGTGCCTGGAGGGGTGGTGTTCCCCTGCCAGGACCTTTCCGCTGGAGTGACGGACTCACCCACATCCTCAGGGTGTGATTCGGGCCCAGCCTCCAACTGGAACGAAATTGGTTGTAGGTACTGGCCAAGGTAGAAGCGCAGGTGGATACCTGGCTTCGAATGTGTTTGTCCTTAAAGAGCCGGCGGAGGTGTGTGCCGTGTACATCTTCCCCTTGATCCTTTACCGGTTGTCCGTACTTCTCCTGCCTAAGGTTCACCGGCTGGTGCTAATACAATCTCTCTCCCATCTCTCTAGAGTGATTGAAAGCCGATGGTCAGTAGACAGGTCTGCTGCCAACGTCCTCGAAATGAGGGTCGAGGAATGCCTGATCTGTAGAGCCACTGGCTTGCTGAAAGACTGGCTTACCTGGGCCGATCCATGCCGAGGGACACGGTGTGGGACCAAAAAGTGAGGAATGTCTTTCCTCGCCTGGTATCTGACCACGAAGCTTAAGGGTGCCGCACCGTTTATCCGCAAGTACCGAAAGGCTCTCCGTAAACTTTTTCGGCTCAGTGACCTTTTTCAGTCTCGAAAGGAACTGTATCGGGAATTAGTGGTGGGTTCCGCTTCGGATCCTCTCGTGGAGTGACTCGGCTGGTCACTGGAGGAGATTCGCTCACAATGGAATTGAGTGCCAGGTTCGAGCTTCTTGAACAAATTCAAGTTCTTGCTCATCTGGCAGCTTGCACGGAACACATTGCCCCTTGGGTTTGGCAGACATGCCTGATTGCTTCCGTTGTGACAGTGGCCTGGAAGAAATGGCTTTGCATCCCTTCTACTACTGCGAGCAGGTTCCCCCGTTTTGAATTCACGTCAAGGAGTGGACGACCCGCATCGATCCCAAACAGCTCGTGCTTCTCGACGTTGGTTACGTCGTGGACAATGTTGACCCTCCGAATAGAGGTGAGAACTGTGTGGTGTTTCTCGCGATCCGAGCTGTAGCTAGAATGGTGATTTGGACGACGCGAAAAAAGGAATTATATGACGGCGTAAACTTTTCTCCTCATGATCTGATTTTGTTTTTTAGGCATCAGCTTAGAGTCAAAATCAGATGTGATAAAAAACGCTTGGACCGCATAACATTCGACAAAAGGTGGGTGTATGCTGCGTTCCTGGTCATACGAAAGGGAGCAACGTTGGAGTCATCCTTTCCTCCTCTTCTTGCGCATGGCGACGATGGTCCGGGTTCTTCGGGATCCCATCCCCGGTAAGTAATGGGTTTTTGTCCACCTTTTTTGTCTCCTAGTTAGCTGTACGATGTTTGTCATTGGCCCTGCCATCTAGTTATTAGTTTCCAAGATCTCATCCCCCTCCCCATTCTTTTTATCGCTACAACTCTCCTCCTGCCACTCTTTTTTATTTTGAAGATCTTGGACCCACATTACTGTAATCCTATTCCTTGTCACGCTCTTCCCTGCGTTTCTTTTGTCCCATTAAGCTTAGATCTACTCCCCATATTACGATAGTTCGGCTTGTTTTCGGTCCTTGTGGTACCGGAAAACAGTCGGCTTTCCAAATCATAGACGAGGAGAAGGGAAGGTCACCAAACGGGGTTTTATCCTTGTTTTACCACTGTATTCTTTGTGGTTTTTCTCCTCTCCCCATCATTATCATTTTTTGTATATATGTTTTTATTGTGAATAAATTATTCATTGCATTCGGGTTTTAAGTAGATTCTCATAGAGCGAGTGCGGTATTTTGGTGAATGCACCGCGCATGTCGATGTATGTCTATCTTATTGTATTGCGTGTCTGAGTCGGTGAATGTGGCTAGCTAAGGCTTCTTAGACATGATCGCTCCTCTTCCCCTCCCCCACAAAAACATTGGGGCTTCATGCTCTCCAAAAATAATTTTTTATATATATTTTTGGAAATAAAAATCACGTGGTTTGACATACGATTTCCAAGACAAAATAATTATACATATATATATATATACAAATAGATATCATACATACATGTATTATATATATATATATATATTCTACATTGATATATCTTAAATATATATTATATATATTATACTATATATATTACACATAAATACATTATATATACGAGGATCCTTAAATAAGTTTCCAGACTTTTTTCGTATGGGCACTTTTATTGATAGTACACACATGAAACTCTAGTCCCCTTCGAAGTAATCTCCTCCAGCTGCAATGTACCGTTCCAACAACTTCTGGTAGGCCCCATGGAAGTCCTCTTGTGTGAGCGTGTCAATGACCTTCGTCACAGCCTCTTTCATCTCCTCAATTATCTCATAACGACAGACTCTGAGCTTAGGGAATAACCAAATGTCACAGGGAGCGAGGTCTGGACTATAGGGAGGCTGAGGAACTGTCTTGATGCCCATCTTGGTCAAATAGTCTGTGACAAGGATGGAGTTGTGGACTGGTGCATTGTCCTGGTGGAAATGCCACTGACCCGATTTGAAGAGTGCTGGCCTTTTCCGACGGAATCTCTTCCCGAACTCCTTTAAAACCTTAACATAGTAACCCTAACTCTAACCGTTTGGCCAATCAACTCTGGGGTATTGACTTCCTTACTCCTCCCATACCTCTCATAATCTCACACAGACTCCCTGGCTTCCTTGAATCTCTTATGCCACTCAAAAACTGATACTTGATTCATGCAAGATGGTCGAAAAGCAGTCTGAAGTATTCCATACGTTTCTGTGTCATTTTTTCCAAGTTTGAAACAGAATTTTATTGCATATCGTTTTTCTAAAGTGTCAGATTGCATTTTTGAAATTCACCAGCTGTGACAAACAAGCTTTAGCAGGGTATATTCCAATTCCTGCTGTAGCTGTTCGTTTGAACTTGAAATCATAAAAATTGGTCAGTCATCTCATAAGATGTATAGCAATTACATACTGAATTTTCTAGTGTCTACGAAAATTTTAAAGGCCTGTACAAAAAAGTCTGGAAACTTATTGAATGCACCACGTATCATACATACATACATACATAGTATTCGTCTATGGCCCGAGCAGACGGGGTTCAATCTCAGGTCGACTTATACCAAAGACTTAAAAAAACTATATTTGATGCCCCCTTATAAGGTATGGATCAAGAGTGAAGTGGAATAATCCAGAGAAAGGAGTAGCTCCTTCCTTTTCATTTCGGTGTAGTAGCTCATGAAAAAGAAGCCTTTGGGTCGCCCTCGACTGTGATCGCCAACTTTACTAATTTTTATATGTATTATATTACATTATATATATATATATATATATAATAAAAAATTTCATAAAAAATATTATTTTAGAAAATTTAAAGAAAGTACTATTTGAAAAAATAAAAAAGCAAAAATAGGAACTTTCCGTTTAAAAGAGTCAGATTTTGAATATAAACGCTTCCAGAATTTATACTTATGTATTGTAATTTACTAGGCTTTTTCCCTATATGTGGCACATAGCCATATGAATGGGGCACCCAATGAGACTCAAACTCACTCATGAAAATTTGCTAGTATACCTGTATATTTGTGTGTTAGCTACGCGTCGTAACCAAGAAAGTTTCAAATTTTGTTTTTTTTACCATGCAAAATTTCAAGCTTTGTCATTGGTCGAGTTTTCACATTTATATATATATATATATATATATATACCTGCATGCATGAGAGGGAATTTACATTACAGACGGATCACAGACAGTTGTTAATTTTTGGTTCAAAAAAGGTATACCCATGCACACCGCCAACAAGTTAAAGTGCTGGGAATAATCTGGTTGAACCACAACTTTAAGATGAAATTGCTATCATCGAAAAAACTAAGACACGCTGATGTTTTGTCTAGATTGATCCCTAAATTTTCAGAGCCGTTAGAAGATACGGTGATAGCTGCCTAAAGGGATGAAAAAGAATTATCCGTATTGTTATGCAATACAATTCAGGAGTTACTTGTGACCCTAGAAGGTATATATTTTTTTAAAAAGTAGCAGAGAAAGACGAATTCATTTTAAAAAAATGAAGAAACAAGAATGGCTGAGGGAAAGAGAAAAAAAGGATCAAGAGTATCGCTTTATCCAATCTGCAAAGCAAGTACTACTATATGCAGATAGAATACACTGCAAAAGAAAATCCTGAGATAATTTCATATAGGTCATCTAAGTATGAAAAGAATAAAGTAATTAATGCTTAGCCATACTTACTGGCCTTGGATGGATCAGGATATTGAAAAAGTGGTGAAAGAGTGTAGAGGTCAACTTAAGGCAAAAGTACCACCATTAAAAATTCAACCATGGCCTAAAACGGATGTTCTGTGGACGAGGTTACACACCGACTACGCTGGACCTCTAAATTACCTAATAATTATGGACAGTTTCTGCAAGTGGCCAGAAATATTTAAGTGTACACATCCGACATTCATAAATATTGTCAATGTGTCAGTGTATTAAACGAGCTTTCTCATTCGTTTCGGTACGCCAAAAACATTGGTTAGCGACAACGGGACGCAATTTACCGGCAGAGAATTTAAAGATTTCTGTACATCTTTGTCCGTAGACCACATTACGACCTCTGTTTACCATCCTAGATCAAATGGGCAAGCGGAGAGATTCATGGACACTTTCAAAAGAGCGCTAAGAAAGAACCAAGGCATGGACACAGATATATAAAAGTTTTTAGCGGTTTACAGAATTACGCCAAATCCAAACTCAGATTCAGGCCTTTTACCAGCCGAACTAAGTTTTGCCAAAAAAATTCGGTCAGTTTTCAACAAGCTGTTGCCTAGTTCAACGAAAAGAGTTGTAAAAAACTTTGCGACAAACTCTTACAAACCAGGAGACAGAGTTTTCTACGGAAATTATAGCGGTGAAAAAAGCTTTTGGGAAGACGGAATTATCACTAAATAACTTGGTAGAGTGATATACATGCTCAAAGGGAGAAGATTCGAATGTAACAGAAACTTAAATCAGTTAAGGCCGAGATATATTAAAGATGTCATGCAAAAAGATATGACGCATTCGAAATACCAGTTCCCATATCTCCACCAGAACCGATGAAAGAATCTCGAACTCCACCATTTCCTCGAAAACTACTCATACCACAAATTCCACCAGCACAAAAAGTGGTCATGTAAAATACAGCTTGGCTCACAATATGAGACAAGGTAAAAATTCTCACTGTGCCGTAAAAAAAGTGATACACCGGAAGAAATTGACCTATGAACTGTATGATAGTTATTTCCGCTCGATGATGATCACACCTGCCATTCCGAAGATAGCGGAAGTGACACATCCCAATGGCCAATAATCGAAAGAAATCGCGCAGGTGTGCTCGGCTGATAATATGGGACAACGTGAAGGTCCCACTTCAGTGATGCACCGGAAGAGAGTGACCTGTGAACTGCATGACAGTTATTTCCGCTCGACGACGATCACACAGGCCATTCCAAAGGGAGCGGAAGTGACACATCCCAATCGCCTGATATCGGAAGAAATTGCGGAGGCGTGGAGGCGTGTCCTTTATCTCTGCGTGGGAGTTTGAAGGTAATATAAGGCCGACGAATTGAACAGAAGGCAGTTCAGAGAAAAGGGATCCCGCAGTTCACGAAACCTCTCTCGTCGTCACGCTGTGTGCGTTATCTCGGCCATCGTCTCCTGACATCGAAAAGTTCAAGCCTCATCGACGAACGATCCTAATTCCTCTACTGACTGCTCCTACTTCACACAAGCGTCCGTCGAGAAAATAAATATATATTGTTATATATAAATTCCGTGTTGTCGTTTGTGTGACCAGAGGGCGGAACGTAACAGACGGGAAAGTATCAGGAAGAAAAAAGTCAAATGATTATGTCTCGACTCCCAAAATGAAGGGGTATTGAGCAAACTTTTCTTGGGAAAATTAACTTAGTGGGAGGTGTTGTAATGGAACATCCCCCACCCTCTCTCTGGCACGTGGTGTGACTATATATACAGTGAGCACGGCATTATACTGGTCCGAGCCCGGGGCGTCGAGGCCGGCGGCATTCATTTATTGTTGGCTTGAAGCTAAAGGGCACTGTCCAATAAAAGCAGACTTGAGGCCGTATGGTGCCCGGCTTCGGCTGGGCCACCTTCGGGTGGGTGAGCTGCAACATTGACACCTTTGACCCCTTTGTATAGCACTGGGCTTTGCTGTCCAGTTTAAGCTATAATCAGGCATACGTGCCTGAATCCAGATTTGGGTCCATGTCCAGCTAGGCTCATCAAGCCCACATAGCATTAAGTGGGCTGATAAGCAGCATAGTCAAGCAGGTCTCGAGCTTCGGCTGATTCTCGACCTTCCCCTCCCCTAAATCCCCACTATGATCGACCTTCGGGTCATTGACCTTGTGTCAAGTCCTGTCTGGTGGGAGACAGAGACAAAAATCTGCGCCCGAGGGGTCGAGGCCTACGACATTAATTTGCCGATGGCTTTGACGCAAGTGTCACGTGGTCTCCCATTGGGAGAAGAGAAATAAGGAATTTCTACTACTATTCCTCCGTATCTGAATTAGCAAGCCGTCAAAGAATGACCGTTAAGAGAGATAGTAATGTAGGTCAATCCCGAAGTAACAAATCTAGGAAACCAACAGATGTTTGTACTTTGTGACTGGATGGGTGAAGAAGGGGGTACAGAGATATATAGTAGCCCTAACAAATCGCCTGACAGGGGAAGGAAGAAGATAGAAGCCAAATGATTGGCTAGAATCCCAAAGCGGAAATAGCCCCCTCCTTCCGTCAGCGGGAAATAAGGAGTAAGAAAATCTGTCTTGTACCCCGTTTGGTGATAACAATATTTAAATACACCAGTTCCCATAGGCTTTTAAATGGTTGCTCATCTGGGGATGTTTAATATTTTAATTTGCCGTCACACAAGCGAGCGCTGTCCAACAAAGGCAGACTTGAGGCCGAAAGGCCCTCAACTTCGGGTTGGACACCTTCGGGTGGGCGAGCTGCAACATTGTACTAAGTGGGCCGATGACCAGCATAGACCACCAAGGCTCGAGCCTCGGCTCGTGCCCGACCTTCCCCTCCTCTAAATCACCACTATAATCGACCTTCGGGTCATTGACCTTGTATCAAGTCCGGTCTGGTGGGAGGTAATGACGTCCTGGGCGTCGAGGCCGACGGCATTAATTTAGTGTTGACTTTAACATTAGCTAGCACTAGCCAACAAAGACAGACTTGAGGCCGAAAGGTCCCCAGCTTCGGGTGGGCGAGCTGCAACATTGACATCTTTTGTCCCTTTTGTATAGCACTGGACCGTGCTGTCCAGTTTAAGCTATAATCAGGCATCCGTGCCCGGACCTAGATTTGGGTTCATGTCCTACTTGGTTCATCAGGCCCACATTGCACTAAGTGTTCCGATGACCAGCAGGACTCAAGCCTCGACTAGGATCCGACTATCATGGGCGGCAGAGACAAATAACTGTCCTTTCTTCGGGGATTAGTAGTGTACCTCACTATTCATTGTCTTTCTTATTGTATCTCTCTTGCAATAAAACCCTTTCTTTATTTTACAAACGTTGATTTTTCCTTCCTATTCGTGTACCACTTGGTCTGACTGTATCCCTTTTAAGGAAACAATATTCTTCTAGAAGGATATTTATGTGCTCGCACATAAATATCCTTCTAGAAGAATATTGGAACGAATGCATCAATTTCAATTGCAATGGAAAAGTAGCGTATTATCCCTGATAACATATTGTGACAATACACCGCTGGCCGACCCCACTATCTCAACCACCCAATTTACTCATGACCCTCCGATCGTCTGGTGGTTTTTCTCATCTCCGGCCAGGGGTATTTCACATTTCTTTACGGACACACAAAACACAACATACCGAGAGGGTGGAAGAAAAGAGAACAAACAAACGCGGACTTGGGTTAGCTCCAAGCGCAAGTAGGGAGAAGTTTGTGTCACTTTAGCGTAGCTTTCTGTGCATCTGTGGACTAGCGCGAGCGTGTATTCGAGCGAAATTCCCACAAAGCCACGAGGAACGCCGACTCATCCTTTCACGTTGGCCAATCCGGATCTCAGTCCACAGGTTCTAACTCCTGCTCTCTTCTGTCGACTTCTTTGTTCTGCCTCCTTCTCTTGACTGATCCCTTCTCTTCTCTTCTGGGAGCTTCCTTCCCTCGTCCTCTTCCGTCTTGTGGGAAATCTCGCGCGCACAAAACGAATGCCCACATCGTGCCACAATATGCACAATGTTTTATTTGTAAAGTATTAAACATAGCGGATTAGTAAATGTTTATACTTTACTTTCTGGACGTCCCTGATACTCATAAAAGGTAAGAAAAAGACAGTTTTTAAAATCAAATTGTACATCTTCATAGCATTATCAAAATAAATCCATTGATCTAAAAACGTAATCTATAGTAATAAGGGAGAGAAGCATGCAAGTTTGATTTGATTTTATGGTATATCAACAATTGTAGGTTATTTAATGCCAAATCTTGTTTATACATATATATTAAATATATAAATTTTGGTTTGGTTTTATGGTATATAATCCATTGTAGGTCATTTAATGTCAAATCCTTTTTATACATATACATTAAATATGATTTCTAATGACATTTTGTAGATAACATTTTTAAAACATTTCTATTTCAAGCTATTCAGTTTAGTCAAGCAGTTCTACAGTTAAATGTCTCTGCCGCCCACGATAGTCGGACCCTAGTTGCTGGACTATACTGGTCATCGGAACACTTAGAGCAATGTGGGCCTGATGAACCATGTTTTAAAATCCATTTTGTTTTTTGCTTTTTTTTTTTTTTTTTTTTTTTTGTTTTTTGCACACAGTTAAATTGTTTCACGTATTTCCATCAAATACGAATAATTCTATTTACTATTAATCATTTGTTTGTCCACAGTTGAATGTTTTCCTTTATTGTTAGTTAATACTAGCAATCCAATTAAATATTAGTTTAAACACAATTAATTAAACATCCAGTTAAACATCAGTTTAAATACAATTAATTGATCAAACAGTTCTATTTCAAACAATTCAGTTTAGCATAAGTACACAGTTTAAATGTTAAACAATTCTATTTGACTCATGGATAGGATTCTATCAGGTGATACCAATCCAGATCAGAGTTTGCCCAGTCGGCTGGGGCTGTAGACTACACTGACTGTTTCTCTGCAGAGGAGTAAGACCTCCCAAAGTGTGTCCTGTATATGACACTAAACAATCTGATGGTAAGGTTCCTGTAATGCTGGAGCTTTGGGAAATGCGGAGTACCCCCTTATTGCCATCGCTCCCAGGTTCACCAGGCAATACTGATTTTGGCATTTAAACTGCGTATTTATGCTAAACTGAATTGCTTAAAATAGAACTGCTTTGACATTCAAACTGTGTACTTATGCTAAACTGAATTGCTCGAAATAGAACTGTTTTGACGTTTAAACTGTGTACTCATGCAAAACTGAATTATCTGGAATAAAACTGATTTGACATTTAACTCTGTGTATTGCCCAGTCGGCTGGGATCGTAGAATACACTGACTGTACCTCTGCAGAGGAGTAAGACCCCGCAATGAGTGTCCTGGATATAACACTAAACAATCTGATGATGAGGTTCCAGTAATGCTGGGGCTTTGGGAATGCGTAGCATCCCTTCATTGCCATTGCCTCCATGTCCACTCTGGCCCGGCGTGGTAGCACCTGATAAGGGCCTTATTTATGGGTTAAATAGAACTAACTGCATACTTATGCAAACTGAACTGTTTGACTAAACTGAATAGCTTGAAATAGAAATGTTTTTGACAACTAAAGCGTACTAACATTTAAACAACGTGCTTATCCTAAACTGAAACCATACTTACATTTAAACTGCGTGCTTATGCTAAACTGAATTATTTGAAATAGAACTGTTTTTAACATTGAAACTGTACTTATACTAAACTGATTTGTTTAATATAGAACTGTTTTGACATTTAACTGTAGAACTGCTTGACTAAACTGAATAGCTCGAAATAGAAATGTTTTTCACATTTAAACTGCGTACTTATGTTAAACTGAATTGTTTGAAATAGAACTATTTTCATAAAAATGAATTTGGCGTTTAATAACCTACAAAGGTTGATATGCCATAAAATCCAAACAACCAACTAATCCAGACCAGAGTGGACCTTGAAACGATGGCAATGAATAGGTACTCCGCATTCCCCAAAGCTTCAGCATTACTGAAGCGTCACCATCAGATTGTTTAGTATCATAATCAGGACACTCGTTGGGGAAGTCTTACCCCTCTGCAGAAATGCACTTGGTGTATTCTACCGCCCCAGCTGACTGGGCCAATTCTTATTAGTATTTTTATTGTATCGGTTAGACTTAATCATCCACTATTCCCATTTCTGTTGTCAACGATTTTTAGTATCCGTCCAGGTGAAAAACAAGGCAAAGACAACTCAAAGCGGAACCCTTTTAAATTCTTACTCTTTAATGCAGGTATCATTGGGGAACAAGAAAATAGAAATTCTATTTGAGAAACCAAATTGAAGTTGACCAAAATATTTCGTTTCTCCAATGATACGAGCATAAAAAAAATATGGTCTAAGCAGTTTAGCTTCGAATTACTCAAACTGAATATTAATTTGGTGAAGGAAGAGGGGTAAGATCTCCCCACTCCCACTCGCCAACTAGTGTCCTGGATATGACATTAAGCTATCTGATGGTGAGGCTTCAATAAAGTTGGAGCTTTGGGAAATGTGGAGTGCCCCTTCAGTTCTATCGCTCCCGGGTCCACTGTGTCCCAGAGTGGTAGCACTTGATAAGGGTCTTAACAATGGGTTAAATAGAACTGTGTGATCATTTAACTGCATGAATCTACAAAATATGTCACAAATCATATATTTAATGTACAGGGTCAGGCAAAATGATCTGACACACCTGATTTAAATCCGTGCGTTTTTTCTCTGGGGATACCTCAAGTCAAAGGTATACAGTAATCGCCTTCAATCTATTGAACAACTTAAAGATGGAATTCGTCAAGAAATTACTGCTATTCCGCATGAAATGACCCGCGGAGTTATAGACAACTTTCGTGAACACCTTCGACAGTGTGTAGACAATAACGGATCCCATTTGCCTGATTTAATTTTCAAAACCTAATGAAACAGAATGGCATTATATGTACTTTTCGAAAATAAAAACACTTTTATTTCTTTACTTTGTCTTTTATTAAACCTACAAATGTGTCAGATCATTTTGCCTGACCCTATATATGTGAAAACAGAATTTGGCATTAAATAACCAACAATGGTTGATATACCATAAAACCCAACCAACCATGAACTACCAACACTTCTGGTTTCTTTAATGACATATCAAACTTTGTGGGTTATTTAATGTCAAAGCCATCCTTCAAAAGAACAGCCGTGATACTATCAAACCCATATTTGGTAGGGGATAAGCGGGTTGGTTTGAAAAAAAGATGCAAATAAATGCCAGCTATTCCCAAAATTTTTTCAAAATGGAAAACATGAATTAGTATCCAAAAAGCCCTATTTTGTACCTCACAGAAACTTCATGCCCTGAAACCTCACTCGATTTTGAATTATTGTTATTGTTTTATAATTAAGGAATGATTTTTTTTTTATTTTAATCATTTTTCATTAATTATATTTTATCATTCAGTTTGGTTGGGCTTTGAACTATTCGGGTTAAGAGTTCAGGTGCATAGTCACTGGGTACAGTTTATGCTCGCGTGCAAAAGATATGACAATCACCATTATCATAATAAAACCCCAGACAGGAAATGGAGCTGGAGTGTGGATGACGTCATGCCCAGAAGAGATGGGCTGAGAATTTGAGGATTTTAAAAATCACGGCAGTTGAGAAATTGAGATTGGACGATGCAGGCAGATAGTTGAGTTTCTGCCATTTTGTTGAGAGTTGAAGATGTAGTTGAGTTTTTCGGATCTCTACAGACAGAGATCTTAAACATCACAAGATGCGCTGTACGTTGGTGGGGTCAGATAGTATGGTCATCATAGTAAGAATTGTGTCTCTCTCCTCGCGTCGAAGAATCAAACCCAGAAACTAATAAACCTGTTTGTACCTGAGCAACAGAGTCTGCCTGTTTCTGCATGTTTTGTATTTGTATTTGTATACGTGTTGTATACAACATTATCAGTTGACCTCAAAGGCATTTTCTCCTGATCATCTCGAAAGGCAAAATGTTAATTTGATTCTGGAAATTTTTAATGTATGCACTGATCTTTGAAAAACAAAAATGTTTGCCTAATTTTGCAGAATATATAAACATATTTTATATTTAGTTATAAACGGACATTGGCCTAGCGGTTAGAGTGTTCGCCAATGGCCCGGGAGACCTGGGTCCAAAGACTCAAAAAAATGGTACTTGATGCCTCCTTGCTTAACACTCCGCATTATAAGGTACGGATCAAGGGTAAAGTGAAGCAATCCAGGGAAGGAGTAGCGCCCTCCCCTGCACCTTGGTGTAGTAGCTATCGAAAAGGAAGCCTTCGGGTCACCCTCAACTATGGTCGCCAACTTTTTTATATTTAGTGGACAATAATGAATGTAAAAACACCATATAAAATAAAAATTAGAATGCTACCAGTTTTAAAATTGAGCTTACCATTTAATCAGGAATACATTAAAATTGATTTTAAAAATTTACAAGAACCAAACTGAGATGAAGTGACAGAAGAGGAAAAGTTAGATGTGCACAAATTTAGAATTGATGTTAAAGAAGATGACCTTGATAGATGTAGAGATGTTCTTATTGTAATACTATAGTTAGCCGGTTATTGCTGTTATGTAGTTTTTAAGAAAATTAAATGTAATAGTTGCAAAGATTTATTATCTGGAAGAAATACCTGAAATAAACAGCTATTTTTAGGAGATTAAGAGAGGCTCTTTCTTATAGCGTTATGATACAACTATAAATTTTGTGACATATAATGATGTAGACATTGATAAGCTGATAAAACATCATTCTTTTCTTCATTCAGTAAATCAAAGTGTAATATAATAGCCGAGGGATTTCGGTTCATGCCTTTGGGTTTAGTTAGGCTGAGAACCTTTCGGCTCAGCACATGGGTTAGTTAGGTGCAACCTTGATGCAGGTGGTAACGCGTGCGCGCGCACACAGCGGACATGTCACGCAGAGACGTCACAATAGCCTGAGATGATGAAACGGGTGACAAAGTGCGGGTGACGTCACGCACCGGAAGTGCGCGGAGGATTTTGAGGATTTCGAAGAAAGTTAGAGAGTTGGAAACAAGACACCAAACGAGAAGGTTCGACTTTTGCGAGCTCGCCGAAGCAGGCGAATTTGCGCCCTATGGGTGCCGCACGAGATGGGGGCCAGATGAATAAGACAGCATGGAAGATTGTGTCTCTCCTCCTTATGTTGAAACCTTTAACTCAAAGTTAATGGAAAGGTTTCGAACCTGAACAAGAAGTCGTTACGTGTTTTCGAATTTCGAGATTCCTATGTTCTACCGTTATGAACATTTTATGTCCATTTCGCACATGGCGTTAATTGTGGCTATGTAACAAAAGGAAATTCGGCATGCATATAACATTGAATGTTTCAGCAAATTATGAGCTTCTTTTTTAATATTGACACTTGTGATGAGGGTCACAGTATAGAAAAAATACAAAGAATGTTTGTCTGGAGTTCTACAAATGCTCTTTTAAATAATTTTTGTTCCAAAGAAAATGATATTAAAAATAACAAGCGAAGCAAAAAAAAAAAAAAAAAAAAAGAAAACTTCAAACATTCAGCTAAATTTTGTATCTATAACCTCTTTTTCTATAAGTATTATTTGATTTTTAAATCTCTTTATTTTTTGCATTGAATTTATTTGCTTGTTTATATTTATTTGTTTTTTATTTATATTTAATTGTTTTATTTATTCATCATTTACTTGTAATTTGTTTGTTTATTTAATTATTGTTTGTTTCCTAATTCATAATTCAGTTGTGGCTGTAATTGAGTAATAATCTCTTAACGATTACAAAACTAACTTTACGGGGTAATTATTAAAATTGAAATAAAAACATCCAAATTAAAACAATTATGATTTATTAAAGATTGTTTTCAAATTTGAAACAATTAAAATGATGAACAAATTTTAGTCTTAAAATTTTCAATCTGTAACCTATTTATCTCTAAGTATTATATTTGAATATTAAATCTTTTTATTGTATCAAATTTATTTGCTTGTTTGTATTTAATTTTATAGTTTCTTATTTATATTTTATTTATCATTTACTTATTTGTTTATTTCTACAATTATTGTTTGTTAGTTTTCTAATTCAGTTGTTTTATAGTGTGTAAGAATAATAATCACTTAATAATTACGATATTGTCACTTTACAGAATAATAATTGAAATTAAAATAAAAACATGCAAATTAAAACTGCTGATTACGATTTTTAATAAATGTTTTCAAATTTATAACAAATAAAATAATGAAAGAATTTGTCTTTAAGATTTACTGAAATGTAACATGATTTTTAGTTATTTACTTTAACGTAACTTTTTTTTCGTATCAATTATTCTTTTAAAAATTAATATCGAATAAAGTTCTGTATAAAATCCAACCCTGTTTCTTTCTGTATTTTTAAAAAGTTTTCTAAAACCATTTTACTTACAATAATTCATGACATTATGATGACTGACTGTTTCACTAGCCTCACGAGCTACTTTTGTGACGTGACGACACAATCAAACAGGCCTTCTATATTTGAGTGGTCACAGTACTTTACATTTCCCAAAGCTCTAGCATTACATGAGCCTCACCATCAGATTGTTTAGTGCTATATCAAGGATACTCATTAGGGTAGGGTCTTACCTTTCTGCAGAGATGCAGTCAGTGAATTCTATAGCCCCAGTCAACTGGGCTAAAGTCATCCTTGTAGAAGAATAGTGGGACTATGTAATGCATAGCTGGGAGGATGAGTAGTTTTGTACCTTTCCCAAGAGTATTATGTTGGTTGGTGTTTGGGGTTTTATGGCATATCAACCTTCGTAGGTTATTTAATGCCAAATCCATTTTTATACAAATAAAGTTCTATTTCAAACAATTCAGTACACAGCTTAATTGTCAAAAACATATCTATTTCAAGCTATTCAGTTTAGAAAACAGTTCTAATTCAATCAGTCGGCGTATTCTACAGCTAAGAAGGATAGAAATATGTGGAAAGTTCGATAAATCTTCAAGACAAGTTTGTAAAGATGAAATAAAGCCTGAACAAAATATCACACATCTAAATTTGAGTCAAGTGTTTGATTTATCCAACTTTCCACATATTTCTATCATACTGTCAGATTCACTACAAATCTAGCTTTTCAACAAAACTTATGAATGGAAACAGTATTAAGTTAAGCCTGATATTTCACATACCCACAACTTTCTTAAAAAATATTCCCAGAATATCTAGCAAAAAAAAAAAATGTAAGACTCATTATCATTTTATCTTTGATAATTAGATGTTAATTAATAATGCTAATAGAAGGGTATTTACACATTCTTCCACACATAAGATTGTATACCATATATTTTGAAGAGTGTATATTTAGGCAGCAAGTTATTATTCTAGCAAGTTTTGTTAAAGACGATGGAACACTGTTTATTATTCTTCAAGACTCCTGGTTATTTTTCTAGTTTCAGGATCTAGATGGTAAAGGAATTGTCCCATATCTTCTGTCAAAGCGCTTTCGCCCATACTTTTGGTCGTCATCAAGGGTAGTGTAGTTTTGAGTTGACTTTACTGTTTTAATAATTTGTAGCGTTTTATTTTGAAGTTGTTTTACACACTCAACAACTTTTTAATACCTATTTTTCAAAAGGGGGCATTCTTATATATATATATATATATATATATATATATATATATATATATATATATATATATATACATACAGGGTTGTTCAAAAAGTTATAAGCCTCACCCAGAAAAGGGCCATAGATGAACATTTTTCATGTGCCAACGTGTAAAATAACTAAAGACTTCAGTTGATTATAAGTAGTTTCCTAGTGAGATTTACTAGTCAACCACGGGATAGTGGAAAAGAAAGGAACATATACGAGAAAGAGAACTGAGGCAAGAGAGAGACAAAGAAAGGCCATAAAGGAGAAATGAATGGGGAAGTCTAGGCTGGGATAGCAGCAGGAGCCTGGGTTAAAAATATAAATATATAAGCAGCAAATTGGCGACAGGTTCTGATTGGCTGGAAGGAACTCAAATAAAAAAAAACTGTGAGGGGAGTGGACACAGGATAGAAAAGAAAAGGGTTAGTTGGGTACGAGACATGACGTTGTAAAAATGGCAGTCGAACACCAGCTACAACAATGTGAAGACCACGGAAAATTTCGGTACCCAGTTTGGGGAAGCTCTGTAAAGGGGTCTCACATCAGCAGTAAAGATGGAACCAGTGTGTAAGCATATGCAAGAACGACAACAGAAAATGAGAAAGATAATATAAAGGTCTGTGTCTGCTCTCTCTCTCCTCATGACATTTCATTTCTCTTTGTCAAGTTAGTGGTGAACTCGTTTTTCATACTTCGTTTCTCTCTTCTCGATGACTACTAAGAGATGTAGTGGTGAATAAACTTTTGTATTAGTGAACCAAGACGGCGTTTTGTGTGTTTGTTACTTCTTCATTTCATCATGCTCGAGGTTACAAGGGGTCCAACTGACACTCAAAATGTAGAACTACACTCATAGACCTGTTAGAACAGTGGTGGTACAAATGTCTACGTGGTATAGTAGAAATACAAATGTCCATTTGAACACAATCGTATTTCAACCTTCTATTTTAGCTGTGTAACATTACAAACAGCCAACCACTTATATTGCCCAGTTGGCTGGGGCTGTAGAATATACCGACTGCTCCTCTGCAGTGGGGCAAGACTCCCTCCCCAAGGGTCCTGGATATGACACTAAACAATCTGATGATGAGGTTGCAGTAATGTTAGAATTTGGGGGAATGTGGAGTACGCTTTCATTGCCATCGCTCCCAGGATTGGTAGCCCCTGATAGGACCCTATCTATAGGTTAAAATAGAACTAAACTGCATACTTATGCTAAACTGAATTGTTTGAATAAGAACTGTTTGACTAAACTGAATAGCTTGAAATAGAAATGTTTTTGACGAACTGTGTATTTACATTGAAACTGTATACTTATGCTATACTGAATTGTTTGAAATGGAACGATTTTTGACATTGAAAATGTACTTAGGTTAAGCTGAATTGTTTGAAATAGAACTGATTATTTGCATAAAAATGGATTTGGTGTTGAATAACCTACAAGGGTTGATATGCCATAAAACCCAACCAACCAACCAACAAAACTGAATAAGAATGCATATAAAAAGATTACTTATTTTTATTTTATTTTTAATTGATTTCATTATGAAATATAGCATAATTTAGTATAAGTATGCAGTTTAGTTCAATTTAATTCATAGATAGGGCCCTATAAGGTACTACCATTTCAAGCCAGAGTGGTCCTGGGAGCAATGGCAATGAAGGTGTGCTTCGCATTCCCAAAAGCCCCATCATCACTGGAGCCTCACCATTAGATTGTTTAGTGTCATATCCAGGACACTCGGGGGGAGGTCTTACCCCATCTGTAGAGGCGCAGTCGGTGTATTCTACAGCCTCAAATATGTGTGTTATATATTATACTTACACACACAAGTAGTGATAAGTTCTTGTCCCAAAAAAGAGAATTATTTTTTTTTTAGCAGGGTTAAAGGTTGGTCAGGTTTTATGGCATATCAACCCATGTAGCTTATTTAATGCCAAATCCTGTATGTTATATATATATATATATATATATATATATATATATGGTTTCAAGCATTGCTCTCTCTCTCTCTCTAATACTAATATTTCACTTTAATAATTATCATTTATTTGCACACAATTAAATGGTTTTAAGTCTAATAATAGATTAAACAGTTCTATTTGACCCATAGATGGTACTCTAACAGGTACAACCACTCCACATCAGAGTGAACCAGAGAGTAATAGCAATGGATACTCAACATTCCTCAAAGCTCCAGGATTTGAACCTTGCCATCAGATGGTTTAGTATTATATCCAGGACACTTGGTAGAGTGGGGTCTTAGAGATGCAGTTGGCGTATCTAGAGCCCAAGCTGACTGGGCTGAACAGAGTTAAAGAAACCTTAAAAAGAAAGTGGTGCCGAGTGTGTTGAAAATTCAGGATGAATATATGGAATAGATTTGATGGCACTTGCTTGGACAAAGAACTTTTTGACTTTCAAGTACTTCCTTGTTTATACACATATACTGAAAAAACAGATACTTGCACATTTTAGATATGTGAAAGAATAAAACAATGCATCAAAATGGGATATATTTCCCTTACAAAATTAACATTACCTGTAAGTAAAGTTGGCGACCGTAGTCGAGGGCGACCCGAAGGTTCCCTTTTCAATAGCTACTACACCAAAGTGTAGGGGAGGGCACTACTCCTTTCCCTGGATTGCTCCACTTTACCCTTGATACGTACCTTGTAATGCTGAGTGTTAAGCAAGTAGGTATCAAGTACCATTTTTAAAATCTTTGGTATGACCCGACCTGGGATTGAACCCTGGTCTCTTGGATCATTGGCGAACACTCTACTACCTGTAGAAGACCAAAATTATTGAAAATACTTTTTCATAAACTGTTATAGTTTTGTGGTACACAGACTTTTACAAATTAATCAATTATTGCCTTGTTGCCACTATTCTCATAGTTAAATCCCCTTCGTATATTTGAGGTTTTAAAATTGTTAATCTTCAGGCTTGTTAGAACATCATTATGATCAAGAAGAATATTGTTTTATAGCAACAGTTGCAATCATAAAATGAATGTAAGTTTTCTCTTGGAATTCAAATTATAAATTATTTCAGATTGATATCAAATGATACAGTAGTATAATTTCTTTTTTCAGTTTAAACATCAAAACTCTCTCAGATATAATGGGTTGATTCAGTTCTCATTTACAAATAAATACTCAGTGCTATGCATATTTACCCATTTCTTTTAATCTACTGTAATGCAAAATGTTATAATTTCAGATCACAGAAGATTCTTAAACATAACCAATTTGTGTGTGCATGCATGTGTGTGTATATATATATATATCATAGGAGGTGAAAAAGTAGGTATAGAGTTATTACTGAAAAAAAAATACAGATGTTTGGCAAATAATTCTTAAATATTTTATTACTATTCAGACATTATTCTTTTTTCAAATAATTATGGCTGGTTATTTAACCATGTCATCATCATTTATTTTCAAATATTAACAATATACTCACTTTTGTACTTCCCATAGTATTACCCTAAAATAAGTAAGTAAAAAAAAAAGTAAAGTTGGCGACCTTAGTTGAGGGTGACCTGAAGGCTCCCCTTTCAATAGCTACTACACCAAGGTGTAGGAGAGGGTACTACTCCTTCCCTGGATTGCTCCACTTTACCCTTGATGCTTACATTATAATGCTGAATGTTAAGCCAGGCAGCATCAAGTACCATTTTTTGAGTCTTTGGTATGACTTGACCAAGGATTGAACCCTGGTTTCCCGGACCATTGGCAAACACTCTACTCATTAGGCCTATTTTTTCTCGTCGAACATCTTATAACTAAAACAGATATTATTAGGTATATTTATAACCAAACAGATTTGAAACTCTTAAAAAATAAACCCAAAAAAAAAAAAAAAAACACATGTGAATATGTAGTAATTGAAAATAATTACACTTTATGTATATATTGATGCAATTTTACCTTGGGTTACTGAGATGTCGCAATTTTTTTTTGGAAGGGTGGAGGTACAGAGTTTCAATACTGGAGAGTTTGGCAATAATAATACTTAATATCCATTTTCATTGTATAATGTTCCACAAGAAATAATAAAACCACAGAGGAAAATTAACTTTTTATAAAAAAAATAAAAATTGGGAGAAGTGAACTGATTTTAAGGCAATACTTTATATTCTAGATTGACCAAAATAAAATTTAATGCTGAAAATTTAAGTTTAAAAAGAAAAAAAAACTTGTCTTTATAAAAGTAAACTTTATACTACTGTAGTCAATTTTAGTCATTGGGATTAATTGACTATTTTTCTGTGAGAATTGTGATAAATAAAATTTAGAAAGAAAGAAAAAGTAACATAGCAGATATAGTAGACTGACATGAGTACATTATATTGAGTTGAGTCACACACCATGTGCTTTTTGTGTGTTTGAGTGTGTGTGCAGTGGGGATCATTATCTCGTTAACTGGACAATATCCCATAACAAATTTTGTCTTTACATACAGGTTTATGTCCTCATGCTGAAATTGGCCAAGAGCCAGTTTAAAACCAACATCTAGGTTGAGTAAAAGCTCAAAAGACTATTGGCTATTTAGCTTCAAAGCTGTGCAGACCCCCTAGCAAAAACAAGTTGTCATTAACCAAAACCTTTATTTCCCTAAAACATGGAATGTAACTTCCTTCCTGCCACCTCATTATTTTTGAGGCTAATGGAGAGATCTTCTGCAGATGAAGGGAAGAGAACTCGCCTCCCGAAATGGTCGAAGCCATCTTGGACATCACTTCTAAGTCCATCTCATCTACTGCTAAGGCTACAGGTCATACTTGACAAACACTTCTGGTAATGTCAGGGTACTGGAGTTTGAATATACTTGCTGGGAAAAAAAATCTATTACAAAATCTTATGCCAGTGTTAGTCAAAAAAAAATTCTGTGCCGAAAAAAAATTTCCAACATGAGCACTGACATCACTGAAGCATGGAACATAATTCAATTTGAAATATTTTATTAATTTACCAAAACAAAAACTGTATAATTTTGAAAAATAGATTATTACATTAAATTGTATTAGAATAAATTATTGAATAATTTTGTATGAAATTATTTAATTGATAATAAAAATTATTAAATTGATAAAAATTATTGCGTTTCATAAAGGTCAAGAAAAAAAATTAAATAAAATGAAAAATGGAAAGGACTGGGTTTTTTTTACTAAGACACAGAAATTTCTGCAGCTAACATCAGTATAAGCGATTTTTTTTCATTTGAATATATCCAGACCCCAGTGCTCTGACAGCAACCCCACTCCCTCTCCCCAACCTCAAAAAAAAAAAAAAAGGGAAAAAAGGCGGGGGTGGGGATAGGAGAGGAATCCAGTTAATAAATTTAGTTTTCAAAACATAGATACCTCATTAAGATCCAGACAGTTTTCACTATGAACAGATCCTTTTCACAATAATGCTTATCAGTTTTCACTTTGAACAAATCAGTTTTCAAAACAAAGTTGTCAACTTTCACCCACAGCAAAAGTGTTCATAAAAATATAAAATGAAGGGAATATGTTGCTCTCTAGACAAAGAATCTCTATACTGATACATACAACAAACATTAAGCTTAACAAAAATTAATATTACCTTTGTCCCACAGTAACTGTTATATTTTGTGTTTGAAATATTTATGTAAATGCAACAATTATTATGGGACAGAGAAAATACATTTCACTATTTGTCCCATAACTGTTACATTTAGTTTATGAAATTTTGATGCAATTGTCACAACTATTATGAGACAGAGTTTACTTTTATTATCATTTTTAAAACTGGTATTTTAAGGATTTTGGATCAGGGTTGAAAAAATAACATTTTAACTATGATCTTTTTTTTTTTTAAAATGTTTAATGACAGCTTTGTCTATATACAAGATTTTTACTTTCTTTTTTTCTATATTTTTTTAAGTAATTCTGTCATGTGATATGATGGGCAACTGTCTATGAATTTGTACTCAAAGCATTATACTTTTCAATGTAATGGACACATCCCAAAGTTAAGGTTTGAAGAAAAAGAACAAAATTTAAATTTTCAATCTATAAGGTTGATGCATAAATTTTCTAGACTTATTTAAAAAAAAAAAAAAAAAAAAAAAAAAAAGAAAGAAAAAAATTAGAAAAGAAAAAAAAAACTGTCTTCAACAGTGGAAAATACAGCAAGTAAAAATATGAATTATTGTATATACGTTAATAATAAATTCCTCATTTTTGTTGTCCCCAACCAAATTTCAACAATGTATCTTCCTGCTTTCCTCAGTTATTTGCCATTTACAAATCAGTCCACCAGAGGGCAGCAAAAACAAGAAAGTTAGTCCAAATCAACCAACATACAATTAAGCTCCTGCCAATAGATAACAAATATACT